>CM054058.1:357577259-357810880 GCA_028641055.1 Alopecurus myosuroides
TCTTTGATATGGTGGCTATTTTGGAGCCAAGACCAAGCCCCTAGTATGTGTCAACCATATAAAAGACCAACTAGTGAACCTCAAACAATAGTAATATTTTTTTCCATCTACTTCTCCACTCTCCTATTCTTGCTTCAAGAATCCATCTAGTTAGCAAATGGAAAACAAGACTCAAGGAACAGAAGGCACTTCACTTTCAACTTGGTGGCAACATGTAGAGCTACAAGGAAGATCATTGAAGAAATTGAAGGGAAGACTTAGACTTCACAACAACTAGAAGCAACTCAAGGAAGTACAAGTGTATCAATAAATCAAGAACAAAACATCTTCTTCTCTCTTTCTATCTTTCTTAATTCCTTTCTTTCCAAATGGACTTAGTGATATTTTGTGCCCATCCCACCTTGGACCAACTAGTGCGAAGGCCATGAAGAATTTATCAAGATCAAGAGAAGAATCCATCCAAGGAACAAGTCTACAATAGATGCATGAATATGATCTTCAAGAAGACAAGCATGTGAAGACTTGGAGCATCCATACAAGTTGAAGATTTAGAAATTTGTTTTTGTCCAACCATTGACCCAAATGGAAAATCCCAAGACTTTATCTTGTTTTCCCTATTGTTATGAAGTTAGTTGAACCTAGACACACCTTAACCCAAAATGGATATACTAACTTAGATCACTCAAATGTCTTCATGAAAATGACTAAGTGTTACACATTGTTATGTGTTACTTTAGTTGAAATAGCGAGATCACCTTGGTGAACTCTTGGAACTTCCTCAACAAGTATGTTTATAATAAAGTTAGGTCACATCAAAATCAACCTAGTCCATCCCAAGTAAACCCTTGGAACTTCCTTAACAAGTTCAATGAACCACCTGGGTGGATTGGTAGTGCGGGGCTGTTGATAGTTGAGTGTCTCCCTGAGGGGAGTTCACTTGAAGGAATGCGACCCAGGAACAAAGTGATTATGATGTTCCCCAAGTTTAGATAGCTTCCGGCGCAGACTTTAGTCATATGGGATCTGTCTTGATCAACTAAGTTGTGAGGGTTCAGCCTCGGCTTGACAAGCAGATGTAGCATAATTATAGGTGGAACGGGTCTTGCCATTGGGTTGAATTCTTGCTTCTGAAAGATCTCGTCTCAATTCTTCTCCTTTCCTTAACGCACTCAGGGTGTATAGGATGTTTGGGTTGAGTTGAGTCTGAAGGTGAAAGTGCACAAACTCTGCAGAGTCAACAAACTATGATCTTAGCCGTGTCCCCTGTTATGGACAACTATGAGCAACTAGACATGGATGGACGGAAGAATCACATCACCATTTTTTATAAATAAAATTTGACCACGTGAACAGTAGTTGTGGTGATTGGATTTTAGTCCAATGATGCCACCCTTTGAAAAGAAAAGTTTGTTTTTCAAAAGTGATAGGAGAAAACCGGCTTTACGCAAACTTAGCCAAATTCCACTCAGCCAAATAAGCATGTAGTATTATTCTTGCCATTTATATCCACCATAGTGTTACTTACCAATACATTAAATTGTATTGACTCCCTTGTGGCTACATATTCCATCTTGCAGATGATTTTGAAGACGAGTGAGGATTTCGTTTAGGATCTCGAGACTATCGCCAACATGTTTTGCCTATGGCATGTGAAGAAGATGGGCTCAATGTTGTACTATGTTTTTGGCTGTATTTCTTTGTTTTCTGCTAGTCTTCTAAGACTATGCAAGTTGTAATACTATTTTGTAAAGACTTGATCATGTGATGTAATAGAATTTGATGCATTTGCATGATATTTCATTTTGTATTGTGGTGCTAGCAATTGATTCAGGGGCTAGAACAATAATACATGTGTTCTTACATTATTTAAATGTGGGAACGCTACAGTGTGAGCACTTTATGACCAGATTGTTATCATCCATTATATCACCTCTGATTATGATCCATATGATGTCTTGTGAGTAGTTCGTTTAGTTCTTGAGGACATGGGAGAAGCCATGATGTTTGTAGTGAAGTTATATTGAAGTAATATCTCGTGGTTCGGTATTTAAATTGTGGTGCTATTCTTCTAGTGCTGTCATGTGAACGTCGACTACATGATACTTCACCTTTATGGGCCTAGGAGGATGCATTGTGTATTTGGCTACTAATTGTGGGATTGACGGAGTGACAGAAAACTAAACCCCCGTTAGGAAACCAATGCACGAGGGAGCGTAGAATCCCGGAGTTTTAAGGTTATGGTTAGTTTTATCTTAATTACTTTCTTGTATTTATGGATTCTTACGAGGGGTATAATCACAAGTATGTATTAGTCCTAGTTGGGCGGTACATTAGCATAGGTTCACCCACACAACACTTCACGAACCAATGGATATTAATCAACCGTAACGAAGCGAAAGCACTTGACGAAATTTCCATGTGTCCTCGAGAACGTTTCGTAGTCATAACTAATACAACCGGCTTGTCCTTTTCTCTCAAAAGGATTGGGCCACTCGCTGCAATATTATTTACTGTACTTTATTTACTCGCACTTTATTTATCTGCTATATCAAAACCTCCAAAAACCTGTTTGCTAGTGTTTAAAGTGAATCCTCTATCCAACCTGCTTGTCAACACCTTCTGCTCCTAGTTGGGTTCGACACTCTTATTTATCAAAAGTACTACGATACAACCCCTATACTTGTGGGTCATCAATACTATTTTCTAGCGCCGTTGCCGGGGAGTGAAGCGCTACTGGTAAGTGGAATTGGTAAGAGAAACTTTTACTGTGAGTGTTGTTTTTATTTCTCTCTGTTGTTTTATTTAATTATAGAGAATACTTTTGGTTCTCTATTTAGGGGTACTTCTACCGTTTCCAATAGGGTAGTTGGTAACCCGTCTTCTGCTGAATTAGATTCTTGTAAAATACCTATGAAAATTGTTGGACGTGTTATGGATAACTGCTATTACGGTGATGGAACTGTCCATCTCGGTGATCATTTGCTCTTTATACATGAATTATGCGAGTTATTCAGGTGTGCGGGTATTACAATGGATCAAGTTAAAAGGAAATTACTTTACTTATCTCTGAAAGGAAGAGCCGCTGAATGGTTCAAATTACTGAAGAGTGGTGAATCTATTGGATGGGAGCAAAATTTTCCTCTCTTTTATTCTAAATTCTATCCTCCTAGTGATATTCAAAAAGACCGGAATCAAACTATAATTTATGGCCTCATGAGGGAGAGAGTATTGCCCAAGCGTGGGGGAGAATGAAGTTATTAATGCTTAAATGTCCCGTTCATGAACTCCCGAGAAATATTGTCATCAATAATTTTTATGCAAGGCATTCTCTTCATGACAAGGATTTATTGGATGCTTCTTGTTTTGGATCATTCACACGTATGAAGGAAGAAGCTAAATGGGATATTCTTGATCGTATTCAAGAAAACACTGAAGGATGGGAGAACGACAAAGGTAGAAAGTCAGGTATAATTATGATTATTAATGCATTAAATATTTTATGGGAACCAATGATTTCTATGATGTTAGTGCTGTTTGTGGTCTTGATTCTCGAATTTTTGCAAACTGTCTTAAAGCTTTTGCCTCCTATCTTGATATTCCTAAAAAGAATTATCACAAGTACCATGCACCTTATAAAGATATTGTTCCTGCTGGTAATATAGAAGTGCATGTTGTTAATCCTGTTGTTCCTGAGTCATACGTTTAGAGAATTCCTTTCCCTGCTAAGGTGAAAGAACACTCTATGGTGGCTAATGTGGTTAATAAGAGTAATAATAAATCTATTGAACCTGATGAACAGGTAACTGTTGAACCTGCTGTAGCAATAGTGAAAGATCTTGTTTCTGGAAATGTGGAGGATGAACACATTGTATTTTGTGAGGATGCTTCTGATATTGTTTCTCATCCTCATAGACCTAAGAAAATAGTGTTCCTGTGCTTTCTGTTAAGATTGGTGATCATTGCTATTATGGTTTGTGTGATATTGGTGCTAGTTCTAGCGCTATACGTTATGAGCTTTATAGAAAAATTATGCATGAAATTGGTTCTTGTGAGCTTGAAGATATTGATGTGGTTATTCGGCTTGCTAATAGAGAAATTGTTTTTCCGATTGGTATTGTTAGAGATGTGGAAGTTTTGTGTGGTAAGACTAAATAACCCACTGATTTTCTAGTACTTGGTAAGGCTGCTAGTAAGACTTGTCCTATTATTTTTGGTAGACCTTTCTTGAACACTTGTGGTGCTATTATATATTGTAAAAGAGAGAATATTTTGACTAAATTTGATGGAAAATCTTATGAGTTCAATTTCTCCAAATTTGCTAGAGCACCTTATGAATCTAAACTGCCTGATGAGAATTTTAAAGTTGAACAACTTGCTTCTAGTGCTCTTGCTCCTAACAATGCTTTGCAGCAATATATGGAGGACCATGAGCCTGTGGAAGACTTGGGTACAACATTACCACCCAAGGAGGATCATGTCTTTGATTTAAAACCTCTGCCTGATGATCTTAAATATGCTTATATTGATGATAAGAAAATATATCCTGGTATTATTAGTGCTAAACTTTTAGGTGAAGAAGAGGAAAGATTATTGGGAATTCTGAAGAAACACCGTGGAGCTATTGGATATACTCTTGATGATTTGAATGGAATTTCTCCTACTATATGTCAGCATGCTATTAATATTGAACCTGATGCAGATCCAGTAGTTGAACATCAACGCCGTTTAATTCCTAAGTTGAAGGAATTGGTAAGAAATGAGGTATTAAAACTTCTGGATGTTGGTATTATTTTTCCTATTGCTGATAGTAGATGGGTGATTCTTGTGCGTTGTGTCTCTAAAAAGGGAGGAATGGTTGTTGTGCCTAATGAAAACAATGAGCTCATTCCACAAAGAGTAGTAGTTGGTTATAGAATGTGTATTTATTTTAGAAAGGTCAATAAAGTTACTAAGAAAGATCATTATCCTTTTCCCTTTATTGATCAAATGTAGAGAGGTTGTCTAAGAAAACTCATTTTTGCTTTCTTGATGGTTATTATGGGCTTTCTCAAATTGTTGTTACGAAGCAAGATCAAGAGAAAACAACATTTACTTGTCATTATGGTACTTATGCTTATAGACGTATCCTTTTGGTTTGTGTAATGCTCCTGCTACTTTTCAAACATGCATGTGTGCTATTTTTCATGGTTTTTGTGAAGAAATTGTGGAAGTATTCATGGACGATTTCTCCATCTATGGAACTTATTTTGATAATTGTTTACACAACCTTGATAAAGTTTTGCAGAGATGTGAGGAAACTAATCTTGTTTTTAATTGGGAGAAATGCCACTTTATGCTTAATGAAGGAATTGTTCTTGGACATAAAATTTCTGAAAGAGGTATTGAAGTTGACAGAGCTAAAGTGGAAGCCATAGAGAAAATGCTCTGTCCTAGGGATGTTAAAGGTATTCGTAGTGTTCTTGGTCATGATGGTTTTTATAGGAGGTTTATTAGAGATTTCTCTAAAATATAAAGGCCTCTTACTAATATTCTTCAAAAAGATGTACCATTTGTTTTTGATGATGATTGTAAGGAAGCTTTTGAAACTTTGAAATAGGCTTTAACCACTTCTCCTATTGTTCAACCACATGACTGGAATTTATCTTTTGAACTTATGTGTGATGCTAGTGATTTTGTTGTAGGTGCTATTCATGGACAGCGCATAGATAAGAAGTTAAATGTTATTCATTATGCTAGTAAGACTCTTGATGCTTCTCAAAATAATTATGCTACTACTGAAAAAGAGTTCTTAGTTGTAGTTTTTGCATGTGATAAGTTTAGACCTTATATTGTTGATTCAAAGGTTACTATTCATATTGATCATGCTGCTATTAGATACCTTATGGAAAATAAAGATTCTAAGCCTAGGCTTATTAGATGGGTGTTGCTTTTACAAGAGTTTGATTTGCATATTGTGGATAGGAAGGGTGCTGAAAATCCTGTTGCTGATAACTTGTCTAGATTGGAAAACATTACTTTTGATCCTATTCCTGTTAATGATAGTTTTCCAAATGAACAGTTGGCTGCAATGAAGGTAAAACCCCAAGATAGTCCATGGTATGCTGATTATGCTAACTTTACTGTTTCAAAGTATTTGCCTCCAACATTTACAGCTCAACAAAGAAGAAAATTCTTCTATGATTTGAGGCATTAATTTTGGGATGAATCACATTTATATAAAGAAGGAGTAGATGGTATTATGAGAAGATGTGTACCAGATCATGAACAACGTGAAATATTGAAGAAGTGCCATAGTAGTGCTTATGGAGGACATCACGCTGGAGATAGAACCGCACAAAAGGTTCTACAATCAGGCTCCTACCCTCTTTAAAGATGCACGTAAATTTATTTTATCTTGTGATGAATGTCAAAGAGTAGGAAATATTTCTAGACGTAATGAAATGCCTATGAGTTATTCTCTTCTTATTGAACCTTTTGATTGTTCGGGATTTGACTTTATGGGTCCTTTTCCTCCTTCGAATGGTTATACTCATATTCTTATTGTTGTTGATTATGTTACTAAGTGGGTACAAGCTATACCTACTAAAACTGATGATGGTGAGACCTCCATAAAAATGCTTAAAGATGTTATTTTCCCTAGGTTTGGTGTGCCTAGATATCTTATGACTGATGGAGGTTCTCATTTTATTCATGGTTGTTTTAGACAGACTGACGAAGACATGGATCCTGGACCCTGCGGGTAAGGACATCCCATCTCAGGCCCAAGGTTAAGGCCCAAGAAGAGGAGCCCTTGGAGTATTCCAGAAGGCCCACGTGAAGCCCACCCGCACTAACTTGCGGGTTAAGTTTGGAAATATGTAACCGACCTAAGATTAGAGTTCGAGTCCTCTCCGGGTAGGGTTTGAGACCTGGCCGCTTATATAAGGCCAGGAGAGCCAGCGGAAGAGGACCAAGCAACACCGCAACACCAAAGCCTTGAACTCGAGATCATACTCTCGATTCGAGCAACCACCATTGTAACCGATCTACTCGTTAATACAGATCGACAGAGGCAGGAGTAAGGGTTTTACCTCTACGAGGGCCCCGAACCTGGGTAAATCTCGCCCCCTGTCTAGCCGACGATTCCACCAGCGCTCATGAGTTCTCCTAGTTGAAACCCGATAGGGTCACCTAAGGGATTTGTAGAGTCAGAGATTCGACAATTGGCGCCGTCTGTGGGAAAGGCGGGCGCTGGATCACCGGCATCTTCGGCTTCATCGACAACCAACTCCCGTTGGAAACCATCGACTACGGCTCCGAACAATCCTATACGGATCGGATCTGTCGTGGTCACACCTCACTCGCCGGAATCACGCCCGGTATTCGAGGATCTGGAGAAGAGCGTCACCTTGACGTTCGGGAGCCTGAAATTCGTGACCAACAGGGACGGAATCCTCCACTTCTCGGATGAATCAGAAACTGAATCTGGAGCTGTCGACTCGCGCCGTCATCTGGAGAAAAGCGGCGAATCCATCCGCTTCAACGCCAACGACTACCATACCCTCTCGACAGAGGAACCATCAAGAGTTCAAAGGAACTTTCGATCTACGCCTAGGACGCACGAGCCTCGACTGGCTCAAGTCTGCATGGCAGGATCGGAACAAGCCCCGGAAACGGAACATAGCGCAGCAGAGCGCAACATAATCGGCGTCTCACGGGAATCTTGGAACCGAGCGAAGGAGGCTATGCGAACGAGCAAGCCACCCGCAGCCGGAGCTTCACACGAAGACATGGTTGCCTACCACTATCACCTAGTAAGAGCAGCCACGACTATCAAAGACGCTCGGATAGATCTGGCCCGCCGAAGAAGAGCGGCGGATGAGTCAAGTCAAAGACGAGCCGGGCTGTCCCTAACACCCTCAGTCGGAACCCGACCCACGAGGAAGGGGCACGCATCTACATCCAGGAACAATGAATCCCTAGCCGGGACCAGCAGATCGATCACTCCTTCTCTCATGCGAGTCGATGACGACGACAACGTCTACCCGCAAACTCCCGCTGCCGCGGTTCTAGCCGCAGCAACTTACATGCAGATGAATCAACCGACGGAAAGTGACCCTCGGGCGGAGCAGTATAAACATGTGCGCAAGGGACTAGGACTAGCAGCCGCAAGGCTCGCCGCCTATGACCGCAAGAAAGCCGCAGAGCAGCTGGAGAAGGAACAGGAGAAAGAGAAAGAGAAGGAGAGAGAAGCGTCCCGCAAACATAGGAGCTCTTCGCCAAGAAGGTACAGGTCGCCACGTCGTGGCCGAGGGAAAGAAGCACGGCGCCGTGATGACAGTCGAAGCAGCAGCGAAGTCAGTCCGAGAGACAAAAGCTCGCGACATCACAGCAGCCGCTCGCGAAAGCGAAGCAAGGAGCATGAAGGACGCCGACCGCGACCGGCCAGGACATGACGCGCGATCGGACATCACACAAAATAAGGTAGATAAGGCAAGGGCTTCGCGATATCACGGGCGCTCTTCGTCCAGCTCCTCGGATGACGAAACCTGCGGTGCGCTCTGCTTTGCCCGCAGCATCCGCGAAGCGCCTCTACCCAGAAGATTCAAGCTCAGCACGGAAGTGACAAAGTACGACGGCTCACTCGAGCCCTCTCAATGGCTAAGCGATTACCTCACGGCAGTAAAATGCCAACGTGGGAACAAGAATACAGCTATGCAATATCTCAATTTGCATCTCGTTGGCGCGGCCCGCAGCTGGCTGGAAAGAAAACCAAGATCTTGTTATGCATCGTGGGATGACTTGCACCGCGACTTTTGCAAAAATTTCCAGTCGACTTACAAGAGGCCGGCCACCATTGAAGAACTGCGAGCATGCAAGCAGAAAAGCGGTGAGTCTACCCGCGAATATATCCAGCGGTGGACCACGCTCAGGAACACTGCGGGAACCATCTCGGAAGAAGTGGCGATTGAAGCCTTTGCGAAAGGCGCCCGAAGAACTGCTTTCAGAGAAGAGCTAGGAAGGGCCGCACCCAAAACTATTGGAGAGCTAATGATCATAGCCGAAAAGTGGGCTAACGGCGAAGACGCAGTGCGCAACGAGAGAGCATCGTCACCTGCACACGATGAAGACCGCCATGGCCGAAGGAAAAGGAGGAAATATTACGATCACGAGGATCGAGAAGAGCTGGTAGCGGCGGAATTCACGCGAAGCCGCGACTCCGGTCGCCGTGGGAATCGCGAGTGGAGACCGAAGGCTGAAGAAAAGTCTCCCGAGGAAGTCCTCGATGCATACTGCTCGCTACATCTATTTACAGATAAGCGCACGGGCAAAACTAAGGCAACACACCTTCTTAAGGATTGCCGAAAGTTTATTGACATCTCGGAAGCCCTCGCAATAAAAAGATCCGCAGCCACTCAAAATTACCCACCGCTTCCAGGAGGAGGCCACCAAGGATTCCAGCCGCCACAACCCCTACCTCCACCAGCAAATCCAAACATGGCATTGAATGCACTGCCAGCACCACCTGCACAAAACTCCGGGGCCAATGCATACCCGAATCCAGCAGGGCAACTCGCGATGATCCAGAAGGTATGTCCATCCCGTAGAGCTCAAAAGACTAACACAAGGCAGTTGTGCATGGCTGTGCAGACTCCGCCAACAAAGCCCGAGTACTTGAAGATGGCGGATCAACCGATCACATTTTCGATGAAAGACCATCCTCCACGAGTCCATCGACCAGGACACGCCGCCCTCGTCATCCAAGCACAGATTGGCAACTACGACTTGGCCCGCGTATTCATGGATGGTGGCAGTGGCATCAACATTATTTACGCGGATACACTCTGTCGGATGAACAGGAATTTGGACGGCCTTGCGGAATCGGAAACATCCTTCCACGGGATAGTTCCGGGAAAGGCAATCCGTCCACTCGGAACAATCAACTTAGAAGTTGTGCTGGGCACTAAAAGCAACTACAGAAGAGAATTCCTCGACTTCGAAGTCGTCGACTGGCCTTCACAGTACCACGCCATTCTCGGTCGAACAGCGTTCGCCAGATTCATGGCAGTACCACACTACGCATACCTGAAGCTCAAATTACCTGGAGAATATGGTGATATCACCATCGACGGAGATTTTCAGAAATCCAACAAGTGCGACATTAAATTCAATGAGATCGCAAAATCTTTCGGAATGCAAGAAGAACTTCAAGAGCTGGCAAAAACCACGGATCACTCCATGATGCCCCTCACGAAGAAAAACGCGCCTGAGCTAGAGTTCAGCGCCAACAGTGACACCCGAAAGCATCAAGTACACCCGACAGATTCTGCGAAGACAACGATGGTTTCAACCACCCTCTCGCCAGCATACGAAAGCGCGCTCGTCGAACTCCTCCGTGAGTACTGGGAAATTTTCGCCTGGCAGCCCTCAGATATGCCAGGAATACCCAGGGAGTTTGCCGAGCACTCACTCGAAGTCTTTCCAGATGCCAAACCCATCAAACAGACTACTCGACGATTTTCAGAACCTAAGCAGAAAGCGCTTGGAGAAGAAGTAAACAGATTGCTAGCAGCAAATTTCATCAGGGAGATCAAGATATCCACCTGGTTAGCAAACCCAGTGCTGGTCCCCAAGAAGAACACGGACATCCTTCGGGTATGCATCGACTACACGTCATTAAACAAGCACTGCCCCAAGGATAACTTCCCCCTCCCGCGAATGGACAAGATCGTGGACTCAACGGCAGGCTGTCAACGCCTCTCCTTCCTGGACGCCTATTCGTGCTACAATCAGATCCGGATGAAACGGGAGGACGAAGAAAAGACAACATTCATCACACCACACGGTGTAATTGCTACACGACAATGCCCTTCGGGCTCAAGAACGCAGGCGCAACATACCAGCGCTGCATGCAAAAATGCCTCGCCAAGCTCATTGGCAAGAACGTACAAGTGTACGTTGACGACATCGTCATCAAGACTCGAGTGGAGGACACACTCCTCAAGGACATTAGAGAAACATTCGACGCCCTCAAAACATACAGGATCAAGCTCAACCCGACAAAATGCGTCTTCGGCGTCGCAGCAGGAAAACTTCTCGGGTACCTGGTATCCGCCAGAGGCATCAAAGCCAACCCATAGAAAATACAAGCAATCTTGACTATGAAGGAGCCAACCAATCTATGCGGAGTCCAGCAACTCGCAGGGCGACTAGCCGCTCTGAGCCGGTTCATCGCCCGATTGGGAGAGCAAGCGTTACCCTTCTATAAGCTGTTGAAGAAGACGGACAAATTCGAGTGGACACCAGAAGCTAAACAAGCGTTCGCGGACTTGAAGCGATCGTTGCAAAGCAGGCGCGTCCTTGCAACACCACAAGAAAGGGAGCCACTTTACTTGTACCTAGCCGCCACAAACCAGGTCATCAGCACAACAATCGTAGTTGAACGACCTGAGGAGGGCAAGGCGTACGGAGTCCAACGACCGATCTATTACATCAGTGAAGTGCTCTCACCATGCAAGCAACGATATCCTCATTACCAGAAGCTCACATATGGAGTTGTTCTTACAGCCTGAAAGCTTAAGCATTACTTCCAGGAACACGTCATCACAGTGGTTAATGATGCGTCACTCGGGACAATCATGAACAACCCTATGGCATCCGGAAGAATAGCCAAATGGAGCATCGAGCTGGGCGCTTGGGACATCACTTATGCAGGGCGCAATGCAGTCAAATCCCAGGTACTCGTGGAATTCCTAAGTGAGTGGACAGAGCTACAAACACCCGGACCGCCTGAATACACGAGCAACTGGATAATGTACTTTGACGGGTCCAAAAGAAACGAAGGAGCAGGAGCTGGAATCGTCCTCATATCGCCTAGGGGAGACAAGCTGCAATACGTCCTACGATTGGACTTTCCACCCGACGATCCAACATCGAGCAACGACGCTGAATATGAAGCCCTGTTGCACGGGATGAACATGGCAGTCGCCTGTGGAGCTACCCGATTAATGATCTATGGCGACTCCAATCTCATCGTGCAGCAAACAATGAAAGAATGCGACACAATTGCTGAAAACATGATCGCATATCCCGACATGTACAACCTACTCGAAGGGAGCTTCAAAGGATGCGAGCTGAAGCACATTGCGAGATCTAGCAACGAAGAAGCAGATAGACTGGTAAACATGGGTTCCACAAACACACCCATACCGTCAGGAATATATTTCGAACGGATAATCAAGCGCTCAGTCAAAGTCAAAAAATCTACAGGAGCATTCGCAGCACCAGAAACAGAGGTCATCCCGCAAGTTGCCATCATCGAGCTTATTCATAACATTTCACGACAGGTTTTTCTGGTCGAGCCAGTCTGGACGCAGAAATGCCTCGACTACCTGTCCTCCAGACAGCTCCCGGCCGATCCTCGCGAGGCTCGACAGATAATCAGACGCAGTAAATCCTTTCGGGTAATCAACGGAGAATTATACAAGCAAAGCATTTCGGGTATACTTCAGCGCTGCATCGCACCCGAAGATGGAAAAGAATTACTCCAGGACATCCACCAAGGAGACTGTGGGCATCATGCTAGTTGGAAAACAATCATGGGAAAGGCATTCCGAGCAGGATTCTATTGGCTAACGGCAGCCAAGGATGCAAAGGAGCTAGTCGAACGATGCAACGCTTGCCAGCGATTCGCACCAAGTCCACATGCACCTGCTACGGAATTGCACATGATACCCATCGCCTGGCCTTTTGCACAGTGGGGGCTAGACATGGTAGGACCGCTACGCAAGTCCACGCCGGGTGGATATACACACTTGCTGGTCGCCGTCGACAAGTTCACCAAATGGATCGAGGCCATGCCAGTAACTTCGGCTAGCGCCCAATGCGCCGTCAAGTTCCTCGATTCCATCGTATGCAGATTTGGGGTACCACACGATATCATTACAGACAATGGCACAAACTTCACGGCAAAGGAAACACAACAGTTCTGCGAGGAAAAGGGCATCAACTTCAAGTTTGCTTCAGTTGCCCACCCGCAAACGAACGGACAAGTCGAAAGATCCAATGGCTTAGTTTCAGCTGGCATCAAGAAACGTCTACTCGATCGTCTACAACCAGCAGCAGGACATTGGGCCGAAGAGCTACCCTCCGTACTATGGAGCCTCCGCACAACTCCAAATCGATCCACAAACTACACGCCATTTTTCATGGTATACGGGGCAGAAGCGGTCCTTCCCGAGGATGTTAGGTTCAGCGCCCCAAGAGTCATGGCTTACAGCGAAGAAACCTCCAACAGGGCACTCGCGGAAGATTTGGATGCACTCGATGAGATGCGCGATATAGCGCTCGCAAGATCCGCAGTATATCAACAATCACTGCGAAACTATCACAGTCGCCGTATACGCCACAGAGCACTCGCGGTAGGAGATCTAGTGCTGCGGCTCAAGCAGAAGGAGGGACATAAGCTCGAGCCACCATGGGAAGGACCCTTCGTCATACACGAAGTTATCCCAGGTGGAGCCTACAGGCTGAAGAACCCATCGACTGGAGGAATCTATTCCAATCCTTGGAATATCTCACAACAAATAAGGCTATACTAGCCACTCTTGTAGCTCGAATACATGGCTTCTCAGTCATCGCAATAAAATACACGGTTTCTCAACCATATTTACTCGAAAATTATTCATTCTTATATGCTAAAATAGTTACAGGTACACACCCCATAAACACACGGGGGTTACGCCTACAACTAAGCATAACAGGAAAATTTATACATACAAGGTCACACACCTTACAACAGTTTTTACAAACTATACAGCATCACAGGATGTACACATCCAACAATCAATCATGGCGAAAAGCATTCTCAGTCGCCAACACTCTATCTACTTCCTCAGAGGTCAGCCGAATGATTTTCTCCGCTGCTGGACGAACAACATCATAGTGCGGCGAAATATCATTGATTGGACCGTCTGGAAGCCTAGCTACGGAGTTAAAATTTATCTCAGGATGCCATATCCGGACAAAGGAGAGGGCCACCACCGCGCCGCAAATCATCTGATTGCGCACGCACTCGCGAATCTCTCCCTCTTGCCCGAACAGCCTGAGGAGATGGCTCCAGTCTTCAGGACCCCTTTCCAGCGGATAGAACGCAGCGTTCATCGCGATCAAGACCTCGTGAAAAGAACTCACGAGAACTTTTACCTGGGTGATACGGAACTTCAAAGTAGCCAGCACGAAGCCTCGACTTCGATCAGACCAAAAGTTATTCGCATGAGGCCTCGAGCTGCCAGCTTCTTGAAGAATGTGGTTTTCTACCCACTGTTTTTCCTCCCTATCATCCGGCTTAACAACAGAAGAGCAAATATGCACGATTAGTCAAGGAAACAAGACAAAGAAGACTCGGGGGCTGTATTACTTACACAGCAAGTCCCTAGCGACGGAAGCCAACTCGTCCATCAGAAATTGTTCGCGTTCAATCGCCAGTCTTTTCTTGGACTTCTCCACATCGGCTACCCCGCGCAACGCTTTCAGCCTGCGCTCACCGTCAGCTACACGATCGCGAAGACCTGCCAAAGACCCCACAGCGGCGACAAGCGTATCTGTTGGGGCAGCAGGTCCACCTGAAGGTTCTGCGGCCACCTCGGATACCTGAAAAAGCACAAAGAAGATTAAAGGAATAAGGTGCCCCACTCGAGATATATTTACCACCTATTTGACAGGTGCTCGGGGGCTACTCCCATCGGGAGCACACGATCAATCGCGGGAAACATTTCAACAAAAGCATCTCGATTAAAATATTGAGTAAACGGGAGCACATCCCAGGGTTCATTACAATCGAAGTTGCAAGATACAAACGAACTAAACTAAGAAGCTACAGTGGTACTCCCACTCGCGGCAGTCGTCCCTCCCTTAAGTCGAGCAAACAACTCAGATAACTTCCGAGCGAGGACAGCGGCTGGCTCGCGAAAACGACGAAGCCCTACCCTTTTGCCCGTGGAAGGATCGACTGGGAGATCCGAGTAGGCCTCCTCCAAGCCGCTAACTCCATGCGCCAGCGCGAACTGGATGGCCGTCTTCGCCCCAGATTCCGACTGGGCAACCACATAGGCATCAAGGAGATTGCTCTCCGAGAAGATCTTCAGCAGGTCACCTAGCGCGGGTGGAGATGAAGCATTGACGAGAAGGCGGCCATGCAGCTGCGTCAACACTTCAGTAGCATTGCCGACCAAGGAGCAAACCCCTGCAGAATGCCTCCTAAGATGGGCGCAAGAATCTGTCAATGCGTCCACTCGAGGAACCCCAGCAAGCTCCAGGGGGACACCCAGAAGACCTAAGAACAAAAAAAAAGGGTGTTAGTCCAAAAGATCTACCAAGACAAAAAGAAGATTGTAGAAAAGTACAAACTTACCCGCAAAGCGCTCAGCAAGGGGACGAATAAAATTGACGAGATTGGCATCCGCCTTGGCGCCAGCATCCTCCAAGTTCTTCAGGGCATCCTGGGCAGCCGCGAGTTTTCCCTCGTAATCGGCATTTAACATGCGGGAAGACTCGAGCTCCTGCCGGGCAGTCGCCAGTTCTGCCTCTAAAGTTGCTGCCTGGGCGGAGGCTTTGTCTTTCTCGGTCTTCGAAAAATCAAGTTGAGCTGCACGACAACATTTATCAGAATCGAAGAACGGATGGAAAAATACAAACAGAAGAAGAGGGCTGAGCTTACCTCGAAGAAGTTCGTTCTCAGAGGTGAGTCGACTGCGGTCCGCTCGAAGGAACGCGCAGTCGGACTCAGCAAGAACAACACGGCGCCCAATCGCCGCAAGGGAGTCAATAAGTGACTGCAAGTAACATGAAGGTGGAAATCAAAAGAGTAAAATTTGAGCCTATACTCGATTGTAAACATTCGAGTATAGCCTCGGGGGCTACTCCCATCGGGAGCACTGTCGTGCACCCGATAAAACCAACAAGAAGGAAAAGACAGACTTTGAGCCTGTAGTCGATCACATGCGATCAACTACAGCCTCGGGGGCTACTCCCATCGGGAGCACTGTCGTGCACCCGATAACAAATTAAAGGCAAGTAGCAGAATTTACCTGGCCCTTGGCACGGGAGAGGGGATCTGCTGAGCTACCCGTCACCTCTTTTGAAGCTGAAGCTCCGACAGCAGAACCAGGAACTCCATGTTCCGTAGTCGCCACATTGGGGGCTGCGCTGGGCGAATTCTGGACAGTGCCAGCAGTAGGAGTCTCATCCGCAGCTCCTGCTTTACTCTTCCTTTCGGGAGGAAGGGAAGAGGCGTACCTGCAAGGACTAATGGTTTGAAGGCTGCAACAAAAGACAAAGTGTCAAACAAAGATGCAAAGGAAAACGTTCGACTAAGAACGAGCAGAAAGACTTACTCATCATCTTCATCCTCATCCAGCATATCCGCATTCCAGGCGGTTTGGATTACTGGGAACGAAGGAGAAGGGGCGAGTGAGCGCAGAGGAGTCGCAGAGATGGGATCCTTGCTGGGCGAGTCCTCCAAGGAGTTGTCTTTGGAGGTAGCCTCGTCATCCTCTACTCGACGGCGCTTGGGGGGAAGGAGACCACCATTCGAGTCCTCTGCACCATCCGAAGAATCGTGCTCAGAACTCGAAGTAGCATTGGCAACACTGGTATCGGCCGGGCCGTCCAGGTTACTCGCCAATAAATCCGAGGCCTCCTTTCCAGAAGTTGGAGGGTAGCAGTTGGCCACGGGTAAGCTCTACGAAAAAGACAGAAGAAAGAAAGAGAAAATTCAATCGACTGAACAAGCAAGAAAATGAAAGAGAAGAAGAAGAATAAACTCACCTCAGCTGGTGGAGGCCTCGACGCGTCGAAGGCTGCGACTGTGCAGTCGGGAAATTTCTCTCCCGCCTTCAGGCTAGTGATAGCCGCGATCTTCTTCTCAAACTCGGCGTTCGAGAGCTCTTCGCGACTCACTCGGCTAGGATCCTCAAAGCCTTGGTACTCCCACATCGTGGAAGGTCTGAGCTGCAGAGGCTGGATCCTGCGCCTGAGAAAGATACCCGCCAGGTGCAGCCCGTTGAGTACAACTCCCGCATCTTGATCACGGAGAGCTGTCACCCTTGCGAGTAGTGGCGCGACGACCTGGGTTTCTTCAGCCGACAACTTGTGCGCCCAGGATTTCCGCCTCTTCAAAACAGCGAACGGGTGGAATTCTACGATCCCACCCGAGCTGTTGTCGATGACGTAGAACCACTTTTTCCTCCAGCCCTGCGCGGAGTCGATGAAGTACATACTGAAGTATCTGGTCTCCGATTTGGCTTGGATCCCAAAGCCACCCGTGCGTAGCGGCTCGCTGGGCTCGGAGTCTACCCGCGATTTCTCGCGGAAGATCCGAACTTTGAAAAGGGCCTTCCAGAGCGCCCAATGTGGGCGAATGCCAAGGAAGCATTCGCACAACACGATGAAGCACGATATGTGCTGCACCACGTTCGGAGGAAGATCGTGAAGCTGTATGCCATAGACATACATCAACCCGACAAGAAACGGATGGAGGGGAAAGGAAAGACCGCGAGACACGTGGTCCGCGAAGACCACGCGCTCATTCGCTTGCGGGTTGGGTACCTCTTCCTTCTTTCCGAGGCGCACCCGCTTCTCGGACTCCGCAGGGAGCAGCCCCTTCCGCTGCATCTCCTTGATGCTCTTCGCGGTGGTGTTGGGCGAACGCCAGTCGCCCGAACGCGGCGCAGGTTGCACGGAAGATTCCCCGGATGCGGAAATGGCAGCACCGCGTCTTTTGCCTCCCGCCATCGCTGCTAAGCACGAGCTTGGAGGAAGAAAGAAGATGAGCGCGAGGAAGAAGATGGATTGGAAGACGAAGGCTGGGAAAGTTTTACCGCACCGCAAAGACCCGTACTTATACACGGAACGAATCGATACTGGCCATTCGATGCTCCACGTGGCGCCCATCGCCGCCACCACGTGTGAAGACGAAACGAGGAGGCGGTGAGCGCTGTTTCCTGCCACGATCTTAACAGAAGATCGTGCGCATTTACTGCACGGTTTGCGTAAAAACCGGGAACGACGTCTCGTTTCCCGGTCAAAAAGCTGACTATGTGGGCCAGGCTATCTGCTCTCACTCCGTCACGTCCCATCGGGAGGAGAAAAGTGCGCCATGACGTCATAGCGTGCATCATCAAATTGAAGAAAGCTTCGAATGGAAAGTTCAAACGCGAAAATAACTTCGCATGAACAAAACTCTTTCGAATAGAAGCAACTTTTTCATGAACAAAATCATGAGGCAAGACTCCTTTAAAAACGGAGAAAAATACCCTGCACACGAAAACTCTTTCGTATGGGCTTGATCTCCCAAACATGAAAACTCTTTCATATGGGCATAAAAACTCCTAAACACGAAAACTCTTTCGTATGGATAAAAGAACTACTCATTCAAAATTACACGAGTAGGCAGAACCTATCCTTTTTTCATTCGCATGATATTTTCACATCATAAAAACCTGGATTGTTCGGCCGACTAGGCACATCCGGATGCCATATTCTTCAAATATGAAGGTAAGACCCGAAAGATCTCTCTTGAGGGCCTGGAATCGCACTCAAAGCTGCGTCCTCCGGTATGATTCCGTGTCAACAACACGAAGAAAAATCCCAGCGGACGCGCCGGGTACCCCCATAGGTTAAGTTCGACTCGATAAGACCACAACGGCCCAGTCGCAACAATCACCTTATCGGGTTCGAGTCGGAGGTCTTGAATCTGTGTAGGCCAGAAATGTTTTTGCCCTAATCGCAATTAATTGGCCCTGATCTCTCGGGAGAACCAAGCTACTGCGCCACATCCTTCTGCGATAAAAAGCCATAAAAACAGGCACTTGCATTGCTCGATACTCGAGTATGAAAACTCATTATACAGGGTACGCGCCCTCTAAACAAGAAACAACCAAACTGGTTATCCACAGGAAAGAAAGATTTGACCGTCTACTCGACTGGAAAATCCCATTCGAGCAAACGCTCGGGGGCTACTGACGAAGACATGGATCCTGGACCCTGCAGGTAAGGACATCCCATCTCAGGCCCAAGGTTAAGGCCCAAGAAGAGGAGCCCTTGGAGTATTTCAGAAGGCCCACGTGAAGCCCACCCGCACTAACTTGCGGGTTAAGTTTGGAAATATGTAACCGACCTAAGATTAGAGTTCGAGTCCTCTCCGGGTAGGGTTTGAGACCTGACCGCTTATATAAGGCTAGGAGAGCCACCGTAAGGGGACCAAGCAACACCGCAACACCAAAGCCTTGAACTCGAGATCATACTCTCGATTCGAGCAACCACCATTGTAACCGATCTACTCGTTAATACATATCGACAGAGGCAGGAGTAAGGGTTTTACCTCTACGAGGGCCCCGAACCTGGGTAAATCTCGCCCCCTGTCTAGCCGACGATTCCACCAGCGCTCATGAGTTCTCCTAGTCGAAACCCGATAGGGTCACCTAAGGGATTTGTAGAGTCAGAGATTCGACACAGACCCTTGCTAAATATGATGTTAATCATAGAATTGCCTCAGCTTAGCATCCTCAAACCAATGGGCAAGTAGAATTATCAAATAGAGAAATTAAATCTATCTTGCAAAAGACTGTTAATAAATCTAGGAAGAATTGGTCAGATAAGTTGAATGATGCTTTATGGGCTTATAGAACTGCTTATAAAAATCCTATGGGCATGTCTCCCTATGAAATGGTTTATGGAAAAGCTTGTCACTTGCCCTTAGAGTTAGAACACAAAGCTCATTGGGCAGTGAAAGAATTAAATAAAGATTTTAAACTTGCTGGTAAGAAAAGAATGCTTGATTTGAATCATTTATATGAATGGAGATGTGAAACTTATGAAAATGCCAAGCTCTTTAAAGACAAAGTTAAACAATGGCATGATAAAAGAATCCTTAAAAGAGAGTTTCATGTTGGTGAGAAAGTTATATTGTACCGGTCTCGTCTTAGATTTTTTGCAGGAAAATTACTCTCCCGATGGGAAGGACCTTATATTATTCAAGAAGTGTATCGTTCGGGTGAAATCAAAATTGCTTCCCTCAAGGATAACACTACACAAGTGGTAAATGGACAAAGACTCAAACATTATATTTCTAGGGATTCCTATGATGAAGATGTTGATGTTATTCAAGTAATGACTCCGGAGAAGTTCATTAGGCGGAAGATTCCAGAATCCGCATAGTCTGTTTCGGAATAGGTAATAGTTCTGTTAAGAAAAAGTTCTTGAAATACCTTTTCAGTTATAAATTATCAGTTTTTGGAAAATATAAAAATTACCGAGCCGAATAGAAGTTGGAGAAGGTGCCCAGAGGCACCACACCATGAGGAGGCGCATGCCCACCCTTGGTCGCGCCACCCTATGGTGTGGGCGCCTCGGAGTCCCTCTTCGACTCGTTTTCGACCTGGACTTTCCTTTTGTTACGCATATTTTTGCTATATAAGCCCCCGGACCCCCCAAGGTCCGTATATCGTTTTCACGTTGTGTTTTTGTTTCGAGTTGTTTCTGCCAGGATCTATTTTCAGTTTTAGAAGCATCATGGTCTCCGCCAACAGCAACAAGGGGAAGCGACCAAACGAAGATGATCTCCAAGACCAGGAGCCGGAGGAGGAGACCGAGAGTAGAGCTGAAGGAGAGGTAGAAGAAAAACCTCGAGTGCATCCACGCGCCACCATCGCAAGCATTGGAGTGGTTGCAAAACCTCGCAAGCAAACGACAGGGATGAGCACCGGAGGGAAGGCCCCACGTCCCTGTTTAGCTTCAAGGACACCCCTTTCAGGCATAAAGAAACCTTTTAGTACTTTAATTCATGAGTATCAATATATGAGGGTAACCGAGTCAAGGTTGCCTTCTTGCTGGGGTATGGACAGTTCTAACCGTGCACATAGAGAGAGCTCTCAACCTAAGGAAGTGTGGGCGAACAATCTTGATGGCTGGAATTCACCGTCTGACAGGCATGCAAACCGTATTGATCACAATACGAAAGTAATGCGTAGTCTTATGTTCGCGATTGAAGACCTAAAGAAATCAATTGATAAGCTCATTGAGAAGGATTCACCACCACCACCGAAGAATTGATTCGTCATTGGTAATGGCATCCCCTTGGCTTGTTCCAAGCTTGGGGGAGTGTCGCGGTATCACCTTTATCTTTCACCTTTTTTACCTTTTAGTAGACTCATATCGTGAGTAGAGGAAATATCATATAGTATGGTTTGCAGTATGGAAGTGTTGCTCCTTAGTTGGTTATCATTTTATCCCTTGGTTTGAGTTGCCGTAATGAAATATTAATGAGAAGTTTCATCATCTAATTGTTTCACTTTATTTTAGTTTGTAATTTTTGTTATGAGATTGATTTTTTTATTCGTATTGGTATCAATGTTGGAGCTTCAAGATAATCTAGTTGGTTTTGGCAAACTTAGCATTGGTCTGTAGCAACAATTCATTGATACTTAAGTAGAAAAGAGGGAGTTGCATGTGGATATATTATTCCATGATCTTTCCTTCTTGTTAGCTCATAAGCTTAGTATTCTCAAATAAGTTTGTTTGCACCTTCAAGGACGATTGCATGATAGGCTTTATCATATATGTTTTTGTTTGTTTTGCTTCAATTCCTATGCCTCCTACCCAACCTTGCTAGCCAAAAACCTGTACTGAGAGGGAATGCTTCTCGTGCATCCAAACCTTGAGCCCAAAACCTTGCCATCTGTGTCCACCATACCTACTTATATGTGATATTTCACCGCCACTCCAAGTAAATTGCTTGTGTGCTACCTTTAAACCTTCAAAATTTACACATATTTTGTGCTCCTATTTTAGCTCATGAGGACGCAAATAGAGAATCTTTATCTCACTTGTTGATTGGATTTCACACCCTGGACTAGTTGCTTCATCCGCTTATCCAAATGCTAGAAGAGCTGGCAACGGGGTTCCCAGCCCCAAATAATAATACGAATTCTCTTCACTCTTTTTGACCCTGATTTATCAGTCAAAGCATAATTGTGTAAAAAAAATAGAAAGAGGGATGACCTTCTATACCAGTTGTGTCCTTCTATGGGAGCCGCTCTTGTGAAGTTTAGTTGGCTTGTGACGTACTGTATTTTCTGTTTTCTATTCGTTGACATAAACATACACCTCTCAAAATTTAGACACTCCTCCATAGTTTGTGATTGTTGGCAAGCACCCGAGGATTCGATTAGCCATGGTTTGTGTAAGAAAGTATGGGAGGAGTGTCAAACTTTTATACCTCTGTTTTACAAAATAAAAGCTCTAGCATATGAGTGATCAATGCTTCCCTCTGGGAAGGGACTATCTTTTACATTTATGTTGAGTCAGTAAACCTACTTCCTTATGTCGTCTAAGCAAGCATTTGAGTTTTTGTGATTCATCTAGCTACATGTTTATTTACTCAATCATGTTCTTTATTCTTCCTTGTTTCTGCAAATGCTTTTATCTGCTTGAATACCACTTTGAAAGTTACTAATGTTTACAAATAAACCGTTATAATTGAGCATGACAGACTCTGCAATATAGGTCTAGTATAAAAGACTCTGATCGAAAGATAAGTACACTGTTAATTGTTCTCTGACCAAGAACGAAGTTTGCCTTTACCAATCGTGATTTACTTTTTGCACCTTTATATATTACTTGTTTCAAGTTTGATTATATGAGAGGAGTTGCTGTCTAAAATGACTTGTTCTTTGTAGATGTGATGCCTATTGTCCGTATTTTATTTTATCGACACCTCACTCCATAAACCTGTGGTCATGTTTACTGAGTTCCGTTTCTCTTGGGGACAAGCGAGGTCTAAGCTTGGGGGAGTTGATACGTCCATTTTGCATCACCGTTTTATGTTGTTATTTTCTGTTATTCGTCGATATATTTCATGTTATGATGCATCCCCTTATATTATTTTATCTTATTTTGCATGTTTCATAATTTTTGGAGAATAAACACCAGGACCAGAATTCTGATGGAAAAAGCACCGTTGAGATACCCTATTTCAGAATATCAGAAGAAGAGGTGGGACACCAGAGGTATCTTAGAAGTTCAGAAGAGGGAGCCAGCCACGAGGAGAGCCGGAGGGGGGGCACCAGGGGCCCACACCATAGGGTGGCGCCCCCCCCTTGGCCGCGCCGCCACGTGGCGTGGCCACCCTGGCCCACCTCTGGTGGATATTTTTGGCGTACTTCACCCCAAGGGAACCTTAAGCCCCATACCATCATCGAAGAATTATTGCGCCGCCTCCTCGAGGCGGAAAACACCCAAGAGAGAAAAGCTCTCTGGCAGGGAGAAATTTGTCGGGGAAATTCCTCTCCGGAGAGGGGAAATCATTGCCACGTCACCGTCATCGCTCCGGGCATCATCAAGATCGTCATCGTCATCATCATCACCACCAGCACCATCACCCTCATCATCCACCATCATCCCGTTGTAACAATTAGGGGCCTCTATCATTGTTTTACATTAGATCTCTCTCCCGGTGTGGATTACTTGTTAGTAGTTGATGCTTGTGAGATTTATCGGTGTTAGCACTTTATGACCAGATTCTTATCATCCATTATATCACCTCTGATTATGGTTCATATGATGTCTTATGAGTAGTTCGTTTAGTTCTTGGGGACATGGGAGAAGTCATGATGTTAGTAGTGAAGTTATAGTGAAGTAATATCTTGTGCGGTATTTAAGTTGTGGTGCTGTTCTTCTAGTGGTGTCATGTGAACGTCGACTACATGATACTTCACCTTTATGGGCCTAGGAGGATGCATTTTGTATTTGGCTACTAATTGTGGGGTTGCCGGAGTGACAGAAACCTAAACCCCCGTTAGGAAACCAATGCACGAGGGAGCGTAGAACCCCGTAGTTTTAAGGTTGTGGTTAGTTTTATCTTAATTACTTTCTTGTATTTGCGGATGCTTACGAGGGGTATAATCACAAGTATGTATTAGTCCTAGTTGGGAGGTGCATTAGCATAGGTTAACCCACACAACACTTCACGAACCAATGGATATTAATCAACCGTAACGAAGCGAAAACACTTGATAAAATTCCCATGTGTCCTCGAGAACGTTTGGTAGTCATAAGTAATACAACCGGCTTGTCCTTTGCTCTCAAAAGGATTGTGCCACTCTCTGCAATATAATTTACTGCACTTTTTTTACTCTCACTTTATTTATCTTCTATATCAAAAACTTCCAAAAACCCGTTTGCTAGTGGTTACAGTGAATCCTGTATCCAACCTTCTTGTCAACACCTTCTTCTCCTTTCGACACTCCTATTTATCTAAAGTACTACGATACGCCCCCTATACTTGTGGGTCATCAGTGGCCCACCTCTGCCTCCCCTTTTGGATGGCTCCGACATCTGGCAAAATAGGAACTTCCCGATGTTTTCCGTGAATCGATGATCTTCAGAAATACGGTATCTTGACGGTCCTTTTTCCAGCAGAATTCTGGTTCCGGCAGTTAATTCTCCAGTAATCATCAAACATGCAAAATAGATGAAATAACATAAGTATAATCTCTAAATATGAAATATATCAATGAATAGTAGTAAATTATGATATGAAATTGTGATGCAAAATGGACATATGAACTCCCCCCAAGCTTAGACCTCGCTTGTCCCCAAGTGAAACTGAACTCGGTAAACAAGACCACGGGTTTATGGAGTGAAGTGTCAATAAATAAAATACGGACAAGAAGCATCACATTATCAATACACAAGTCATTCTAGGCAGCAACTTTCTCTCATATAATTTTACTAGAAATGAGTAGAGGGAGTCACACAAAAGGTGCAAAGAGAAAATCATAATATGTGATTGCAAACTTTGCTCCTGGTCAGAGAACAATTAATAGATTGTACTTATCTTTCGAACAGAGTCTTTATACTAGAGCTTATGTTGCAGAAATTACATGCTCAATCATAACAGTCTCCTTACAATCATTGATAACTTTCAAAGTTATATTCATCCAGATAAAAGCGTTGTGCTAAATAAGGAAGGATAAAGACATGATTGAATAAATCAACATATGGATGTTTGGATCACAACAACTCAAATTCTTGCTTGAGATAGAAGGGAATAGGTTTACTGACTCAACACAAAAATAAAAGATAGGCCCTTCGCAGAGGGAAGCAGGGATCACTCATGTGCTAGAGCTTTTTATTTTAAGTAAATCAGAGGTATTGAAATGTAATTTTGAGAATGGTGTATGTCTATGTCAACGAATGTTAATGAAAAACTTATCATAACTCATGTCAAGCAAGGTTTTTAGACTTTTGAGAGCGGTTTCCATTGGCACTTTCCTATTTTCCTTATTGTTGGCACTTCCCCCGACATTTTCTTACACAAACCATGGCCAATCGAATCCTCGGGTGCCGACCAATCAATCATCAATCCATGGGGAAGTGCCTTTTATTCATTATTTAAGTTCATAATATTTGGCACCAGCTCTCGGCGATATTAAGATGAGCACAACTTCCATACTCATCGGGTGAAATAGGGAGACATAAGACATACTAAACTTTAAACTACTTCCCTGTGAGCTAAAACACGAGCACAAAACATTTTTAATAGTTTTGAATGTCTTAAAGGTAGCACACAAGCAATCTACTTGGAGTGGCGGTGAAATACCACATATAGGTAGATATGGTGGACTGGGTTTTGGCTCAAGGTTTGGATGCACGAGAAGCATTACCTCCCAGTAAAGGTTTTTGGCTAGCAAGGCTGGGTAGCAAGTATAAGAGTTGAGGGAAACAAACAAATATACATGTGATAGAAAAAAAATCATGCAATCTTCCTTGGAAGTACAAACGATCTTAACTTGAGAATACTAAGCTTATGAGCCAACAAGACAGAAAGATAATGGAATAATGTACCTACATGCATCTCCCTCTTTTCTACTTAAGCCTCAAAGTATTGTTGCTACTGACCAATGCTAAGTTTTCCAAAACCTAATAGATTAACTTGATGCTCCCAAAGTGACACCAATACTAACAACAAGATCAATCATATAACAAAAATTGCAAACTAAAATAAGGTGTGCGGAAATTAAATGATAAAACTTCTCATTAATATTCCATAACGGCAACTCACACCAAGGGATACATATATAACCAACTAAAGGAGAGATACTTCCACACTGCAAACCAACCTATATGATAACTTCTCTACTCATCATATGACTCTACTGAAAAGGTAAAAAAGGTGAAAGATAATGGTGTGATACCGCGACACCCCCCCAAGCTTGGAACAAGCCAAGAGGATGCCAATACCAATGACGAATCACTCCTTTGGTGGTGGTGGTGAATCCTCATCATCATCAGACTTCCAAGGTAACGACTCTCCATCAACAAATAATGACTTGGTTTCCAATATCCTGAAACTGGCAGCAGAACTTATGCGTTTAAACCTGGTCTCGTACTCATTTGTTTTTATTCTGCACGTCGTAGAGTTGTGCTTGTAATTAGTTGGTGGCCTCGTGGATCGAGAAGATATCATCCCAAAGCTTGGCAGTCTCCTTCTTATGCTCGGCAATGAGTTCTGCATTTATTTTGTGGATGATGTCCACTTCACGTTCCGCCATATTCTTGTATCTAAAGACTTCTCGCTCCAGTTTTTCCATCGTAGCTTCCAGACTTCCTTCTCCTTTAGGACCCCGAACATCTTCTTCCTGCACCTTCCCATCCTTGAGAAGGAACTCTTTAGGATGCATCTTCAACTCATTCATGTATGGATTGACGACGTTCACGAAGAAACTGTCCTTGGAGTGTTCGGAAGAGGGCATTGTGGCTCTAAATTTGATATTGAAATCTAGTAGAAACAGATCAAAACGAAAACACGACGAGAAAACGATATATGGACCTCAGGGGATCCGCGGGATTATACAGTGAAAATTTTCATAACAAAATGAAGGTACATGGTGAAAACGGGTCGGAGACGGGCTCCGAGGCGCCCACACCATATGGTGGTGCGGCCAGGGGTGGGCCTGTGTTGTGGCATGGTGTGGTGCCCTCGGGCACCGTTTCCTACCCCTTTTCGTCTCATAATTTTCCATATTTAATAAAAACAACAAAAATACGTGTTGGAGAGTCGAATGCGAACTTTTTCTTACCGAAACTGTTACCTATTCAAACGGACTCTGCGGTTTCTTGAATTTGCTTTTTAATAAAAAAAATCCGGAGTCACCACTTGAATACTATCAACATCTTCATTATAAGAATCTCAGGAATATAATGTTTGAGTATTTTCCCATTCACCACTTGTGTAGTGTTATCTTTAAGTGAAACAATTTTGTTTGCAGCCAAACGATACACCTCTTCAATAACAAAAGGTCCTTCCCATCTCGAGAGTAATTTTCCTGCAAAAATATGAGACGAGACTTATACAATAGAACTTTCTTACCAACATGGAAGTCTCTCTTAAGAATTCCATATCATGCCATTTTTAACTTTCTCTTTAAAGAGTCTAGCATTTTTATAAACTTCACTTCTCCATTCATCCAAAGAACTCAAGTCAGGCAACCTTTTCTTACCAGCAAGTTTAAAATCTCTATTAAGTTCTTTAGCTTCCCAATAAGCCTTGTGTTTTAATTGTAAAGGAAAGTGACAAGATTTTCCATAAACCATTTTTTAAGGAGACATACCCATAGGATTTGTATAAGCAGTTCTATAATCCCATAAAGCATCATTTAGCTTACTAGCCCAATTTTTCATAGATTTATTAACAGTCTTTTGAAAGATAGATTTACTTTCTCTATTTTATAATTCTACTTGACCACTTGTTTGGGCATGATAAGCTCAAGAAATTCTATGATTAACATCATATTTAGCAAGGTTTTTTCTAAAACCATCATGAATAAAGTGAGAACCTCCATCAGTTATAAGATATCTAGGCACACCAAACCTAGGAAAAATAACATCTTTAAGCATTTTTAATGAGGTTTCACTATCAGCAATCTTTGTATGTATAGCTTCTACACACTTAGTAACATAATCAACAGCAACAAGTATATGAGTATAACCTTTCAAAGCAGGAAAAGGACCCATAAAGTCACATCCCCAACAGTCAAATGGTTCAATAACAAGAGAATAATTCATAGACATTACATTGCGTCTAGAAATATTACCAACTATTTGACATTCATCACAAGATAAAATAAATGTTCTTGCATCTTTAAAAAGAGTAGGCCAATAGAAACCTGATTGTAGAACCTTTTGTGCAGTTCTATCTCCAGCGTGATGTCCTCCATAAGCACTACTATGACATTTTCTCAATATCTCTCGTTGTTCATGTTCTGGAACACATCTTCGCATAATACCATCTACTCCTTCTTTATATATGTGTGTGTCATCCCGAAAAAATGCCTCAAGTCATAAAAGAATTTCCTTCTTTGCTGAGTTGTAAAGGTTGGAGGCAAGTACTTGGAAACAATAAAGTTAGCATAATCTGCATACCAAGGATTATCTCGCGAGCTTACTTTTATTGCAACCAACTGTTCATTTGGAAAAATATCATTAACGGGAATAGGGTCATAAGAAATGTTTTCCAATCTAGACAAATTATCAACAACATGATTTTCAGCCCGTTCCTATCTACAATTGATGGTGCAGAAGTGCACTCGTTGGGATACCCTAAGAAGAAGGTATGAAGAGCGCAACAACAAGTTTTCCCACAGAAAGAAACCAAGGTTGAATCGACCAGTAGGAGAAAAAATAACTTCCGAAGGTTGTTGTCAGCTGATGTTGGTAGGGGGTGATGGCGTATAGTTGATGTAAGACTTCTTGGTGATGATGACTTTGAAATCCCCGGCAACAACGTCATAAAACTTTGTTGATGACTAACGTTGGTAGACCCCAAGTGCAATGTGTGAAGAGTGCAGCAGCAAGTTTTTCCTCAGAAAAGAAACAAGGTTGAATCGACCAGTAGGAGGACAAGGAATCTCTGAAGGTTGATGCAGCTGAGGTGGCAGGGCGCACTACCGGTTCAGCGGCAACGTGGAACCTACACAACACAATCAAATCACTTTGTCCCAACGTAGCAGTGAGGTTGTCAATCTCACCGGTTTTGCTGAACACAAAGAGTTTAAACGTATGGTGTGGAAAACAGTATAAGAACAGTATGAAAGCAGTAGCAGTAGTATGAAAGTAGTAGGTGTTTTATCAGTATGAGGAAAATGGACCGGGGTCCACAGTTCACTAGTGGTGTCTCACCGTGAAAGATAAATAACATGTGTGGTGAACAAATTATAGCTGGGAAATTCAAAGAAATGAAGGCTGCATCGTAGTGCATATGCAAGACATAAAGATTACTATGTGATTCATGCGGGCATTACAACAAAATACATAGACCGTCATCCAACTGCATCTATGTCTAATAATCCATCCTCCGAATATCATCCAAACAAACGTTGGGTATTAAGTTGCTAGCAACAGATTATCGCAGTAAGCAAAGTGTGTAATCTAAACAATGTAAACTAGGTAAACACCATTGTTTTCTCCCTATGGCAACATCACATCCTCCATTCTTCACATTTCTGTCACTCGAGCACAGATGCAAAGGAGGCATGAACCCACTATCGAGCATAAATACTCCCTCTTGGAGTTACTAGCATGTACTTGGCCAGAGCATCTACTAATAACGGAGAGCATGCAAGATCTTAAATAACATAAGCATGAAGATAACATGATAGATTGATAATCAGAAGACATAACATTCAACATTCATAAGATCCCAGCAAACACAACATGTAGCATTACATAAAGATGATCTTGATCATGATAGGCAGCTCACAAGATCTAACCATGAGGTACAAAGTGGAAAGAACAACCATATAGCTACTGCTATGGACCCGTAGTCCAGGGATGAACTACTCACGCATCACTTCTCAGGAGGGCATGGTGGTGTAGACCCCTCCGGTGATGAATTCCCTCCCCCCCCGGCAGGGTGCCGGGGAGAGCTCCAGAACCCTCCTGGTCTCGGGATGACGATGACGGCGACCTCGGGTGTTTTTCGGGACAAAGTGGAATATATCTAGGGTATATGTCTCGGGGGGATTAAATAGGCGAAAGGGCAAAGGCGGTGGAGGCCTGGGGGCCCCACACCACCCCCTGGCGCGACCAAGGGGAGGGCGCGCCTCCCTATGGTGTGGGCCTCCTGAGGCCCCCCTCCGGGTCTCTTCGGGACTCCGTGAAACCTTCGGGAATTCTAAGACTTCCGGGTTTCGAATTTTCCAATTCCAAGAATATTTCCAGAACAACTTTTCTGAAACTAAAAACAGCAGAAAACAGGGAACTGGCTCTGTGGCATCTTGTCAATAGGTTAGTTCAGAAAATCGATAAAAATGACATAAAGTGTATAACAAACATGTGGCAAACAATAAAAAACAACATGGAAAATCAGAAATTGTCGTGGATGTGGTTACGATATCCGTGGCTGCCCCCACCACCACTAGAAAAAGAACGGGTAGCGGGGCATAGGATCCCCCTGCCAAGAGGATCAAGAAGAAGCCCGGCGTCAAGGCGGGAACCAAGACCAACTTGCGCAGGAAGCGCCCCACCATTGACGGGTAAGTCTTTCTGGGTTGCTGTCTACTCTGTTTTCTCCCTGGCTTTCTTCCTTGCACATTTTCTGATCTCCTTTCTCTTTTACTCATTTCTTTTCAGTGATGCTCTTGATGCCGATGCCACCGCTGCAGCTGCTCCCCGGAAAAAGAAAGATCCACCACGAGACCTCGTGGAACTTTCTGACGACGAAGAGGACCGCGTACCAGAGAACCGGACGCTGGCATCTTCTCCCCCCGAGAAGATCCAGACCTTGGCGCCCAGAAAGCAGGCACCGAGACGAACACTGGCGCCCAGAATATGGGCGCCGAGAAGGATACAGAGCACCCCGTCGAGCAGCCGCAGCCCAGCCCGCAGCCAGCTGCTCAAGACGCCACCACCGCCGAGAAGCCACCGACTCCTCCAGCTGCATCAGCTGAGGAGGCCACTGATCACGCTGCCGGACAGCAATAAGGAGACACCACCGAGCAGCAGCCCGAAGACAACGCTGCAAAACAGCCGTACCCTGCTGCCGAGCAGCAGGTAGAAAACAATACTGTACCACAGCCTGACCCCGCTGCTGCCGCGCAGCGAGTAGAGGACCCCGTGGTGGAGCCCTCACGTGAATACCTGGTGCAGCCGGATGCTGCGCCAGTCAACCAGCCGAAGGCGCCGCCAGCTCGCCAAGTACCTCCGCCTACTCGCCAGGTGCCTCCACCATCCTCCAAGAAGCAGACAGCTCCTTCTACCACCAAGGTGGTCCCGCAGGCGACCAGGAAGCAGCCTCCACGCGGTGCCTCGCAGGCTGGCGTGCATCCAACCGGACAGCGGCCAACCGTGCAAAAGCAGTTGTTCTTTCAGCCAACCGGACAGAAGCCAGGCGGGCAACCAGGCGGCCAACCCGCACCACAGCAACCTCCACCCGTGAAGTGGCCACTTAACAAGGCCAGGAAAGTTAATCCAAACACCACGTTGGTTCAGGCCGACGTCCAGTTCGGCCCTGAAGAGGAGCAAGATCCCGCCGCAGGCGCCAGCGAGACCGAGAAGGCTCCTTACTTCCCAGAGTACTGGGTTCAGCTGCAGGAGCGCCACAAGATCCATATGTCCAAGGAAGCTGAGCGACTAGGCGCTCTGAAAGAGCAGAGAGCCGCGTACCGCTCCAAGTCCAAGGGGAAGAGGGATTCCTTGGTCATCAATGAAATCACTTCTCACGACGAGGATGATGATGAGCTCCGTGAGGAAGGCGTAGCCGCCATCCTGGACCGAGTAGGCTTCATCGAGAAGTTCTGGGACAGCAAGAAACTTGGCCACGCCGCCTGGGACGGTATCGAGCTGTAGAACCTCGACAACTACCGGACCGAGTGGAACAAGGCCGACATTGGTCCTGTTAGCGTAGCTATGGCCGGACCTTGCAGTACTCTGGCCAGCAAGTTGTTTGTTGCTCGCAAAAACCTCGAAGACATCAAGCAGAGCTATGTGGTAAGTACTTCTTTTCTTTTTTGATCTTCCCGAATTGCCAGATTTCCTCTTCACCTCTCTTCTCTCACCCACTACTCAGTCCCCGAGATTTGGGCCGAGTAGGTAAAGCTCCACCGAGTTGCCATCTACCCGGGCTAAATCTTCCAAAACTCATTAAATCTCTTTCTTCTCTTCAGGATAGCCTCCAGGAGAGGACCAAGGTCTTCCGCCAGCTCCTGTGGTCTCACCGCCAAATAAAAGACAGGAACTGGGAGCTGGAGTTCAAGAAGAGCGAGTTGGACGCACTGGAGAAGAACTCCATGGAAAGCGCTATTAAATTGTCCGCTGTGGAAAGTAAGCTTTTAGCATCTCGGTTTGTGCATTTTTTGTTTACGCCCGCTTTTTGCTTTTTTGCTCAGTCGTTGTCATCTCTGTAGGTGAGCTCAAGGCGCTCGTGGATAGGCACCAGGATTGTGAGGTCATGGCTGCCTCCGCGCAGACTACAGTCTCCAGACTGGAAGGTGAGCTACTCCTTCTTTGTTTCTTTTACCTAGTTTGCTACTGCCTGCTCCTTTTGCTAACTTGCTGCTCTACCCGCAGAAGAATATAAGAAATCCCGAGAAGAACACCAGCAATGCCTCACTCCAGCTGAAGCGCACCACCAAGTGCAGGTCCGCGAGGCCGAATTGCTGAAGGAGCGGGAGACCGAGAGGACGGAGTTTGAAAAACTCCAGCTTGATCTCAGCAACGCACTCCAAACAGCCTTAAACGCTGTCCGTGAAAAGCAAGATTTTGAGAAGACAGCGGCTGCCAAGAAGAAGAAACTTGAGCTAGAAATCAGAACACTGAAGCAAAGGAACCAAGCTCTCGAAGTCGCAGTCAGCGACTCACGCCGCCTCCAGGATAAGCATATCCGAGAATCAGATGACTGGAAGGTCAAGCTGGGGGGCCTTGTGCTGGAAATGGAATGTGAGTTGCCGCTACCCTTCACCTTTTTTGGTTTTCGCTTTTCTGTCTTGTTCTACTCTGTCTTTCTTCTTCTCGGTTACCCTTCTGGTCTAAACTGTCATTTTCTGACCCAGTTATCTTCCCTGAACTCCGTGCTGCTGGTGAAACTGTTGTGGACAAAGCCAGAATGGCCAGGGAAGCAGCCGGTCTCAGTGTTGATGATACCTCCAGCATCGACGATCATCTCGTCAACCTCAAGACCCAAGTGCGCTCCCTCAAAGGCTTGGGTACCTCCATGGTATCCACTGCAATCAAACTACACGAGCTGTCCTGGCCTGACCGAGATGTCCCAGAGACCTTCCGCGGCATGGCAGCCAATCTGGACCATGTCAAGGAAGAACTCAAGAAATGGCGTGCTTCCACAGCTCGGGCAGGAGCAGACGAGATCCTCCACTTCATCCTGTCCTGGTACGAAAACTTGGATCTTGACAGGATTGGAACTCGCCGAAATGGCTCCAAGTGGACTGCGCGTCCCGAGTGCGTCTCACACCGAAAAGCAGTTGCATACGAGATTGCCTCCTACGCTGAGACCAGCATATACATCGACGGCCCCACTGAGCCAGATACGGACGTTGATGAAGAGGAAGACGAGGAGGAAGCTGTCGCACCCGGACTTCTAGAGGATACTCGCAGTTCCGTTGAACATTAGTTGATTGGATTACGGGGCTTACCGGCACCCGCATCTCTTACGAGTAGGCCAACACACGTATGTGTGACAACCAACCCCTACTGTTCATCGTCTACGTAAACCATCCCATAGAAATCAGGATACTACCATTGACGTACTTCATACCATACACACATGGTACGTCAACGGAGTTTAACAGAATGATAGCACAACATATCTCTACGACACAAATAAATAGAAATAAGTTGCAAATGGCTCTCACTAGAGCAGAGATATCAAATACAATCATCCAGAGGACACATGTCCCAACATATCATCATTACAACACATCGGAAGCATTCAAAAGGTCTGGGTACAGACAAATCCAAATAGGCTTAAGAAGCCGGAAACGAAAAGACGGAGCCCATCCACGATGTCTCGGATCCTGCCCAGGTCCGCTATCTACTCGTCAGCAGCCTCGTCAAACTCCACGTAGTAGCCATCACGGGGATCCTCGTAAGCGTAGTCTGCGGAAACCACAGCCCCAAAGGGGTCAGTACATAAACGTACTGGCAAGCAAGACTCACAGTTCACCAAAGTGTAGCCCGTCAACACCAAGCACAGATGCTTTGGGTTCAACGGAAGAAAGGGTGATACAAAAGATGCGGCAGCTGGCTGCACTAACCAACTACAGAACATACTACAACTTCCGGCTAACAGAAAGGAGATAAGATAGCGTATCGTAACCAACTATAACTAACTCCAAACAAACCCATCCTGGACCTCGCCCCTTATCCAAAGAAGCAATCCGAGGATAACTCACACAGTTGGATTAATGATGGTTCAAGTTATTGTGTCAATAAGACTATTACTAGTCAAGTTATCATTAGTTAGGTGTAAGTTGTTCTGAGTACTTGTTAGCCAGTACTTTCACCAAGTTAACCATAACCGCGGAAAACACGGCTTCTCGAGAAGATTTATCCCTGCAGGCGTGCACCAATTTGGCCGTACACGTAAGAATAACCCGCCAGATGGAATGCCTCCCACCAAGCGGGGCACTCAACACAACTCAACTCTTCTTCGCATCAAGCCCAAAGAACCCCGTGCAATTGAGCGCACGGCTAATCAAGCCCCACGAAGAAAAGGGGACCCTCATAGCACTCTAAGAACGTGTCTCCCTAAATGCCGACTACAAAAGTTCCACCCTGGTACCAAGGGTTCGCACCTGCATATGCATGCGGCAAATGGAAAACCCGAACTAAATGAGGCGATTTGGACGAGATGCGAATCGAATCAAATTGAGGGGGCGCCCATACACGCTTCCCACATGCGGATAGTGCGCTCATCATGGATCAGTAGACAAGACCCTTTTCCTAATTAGGGTCGACACTAGCAGGCCTCAAAACCACGCCGGGCCTCCTGCCGGTGCCTTATCAGCAAATTATTATTATCCACACATTAACAGGTTGATTGTTTAAACATCGAGCCCCATAACATAATGAAATAGTAACAGAAAGTAACGGACATCAGACTCGAACAAAAACAATCCTAAGCATGCTAGTAAGACACGGGCAACAAGCAAAGGGGTTATAGGTGTGGAGGTGAGGTTATATCAGGGTTAAAGGATAACATGTGATAGGATCGAACAGAAGCAACGATTCATATGGCTAGCAGAATAGACAACGGAAAGTATCGGTATCCAATGTGGAAAGGAACACAATGGTTCATGTGAGTGAATACTTGCCTGCAAACTCAGCAGCCTGGTACTGAGCTAGATCCTCAGAAGGGGTGTCGTAAGTATCGTCGGTCTCAACATCGTCGTCTATTCGAGAAGAAGCAAACAAACAACACAGAGAGACAAACAATCAATAACATGGCATAGTGCACAAACATGGGATGATGCATGACCATTTAATTGATGCATCAAAATAAGATAGCTGACATGGTAACATAACATAATTAAATGGACCCACATGCAATTTGGATTGCATATGGAAAGCCCATGAATTATGGTTGAATTAATTGTTCTACAACTAATCAATAGGTGAAAGTGGATTAGTATGATGCCTGGATGAGGAAAACAGAAAGAAAACAACAATAGAAACAATTTGAAATAAGGTTTACCAAGTTTGGAATTTTAGTTATTAAGTTATGAAATTTTGGTTCCTTAAAGGTGTTACACAAGCATTTGTTGTTTTCAACACTTTTAATTGTTCAAAATAGATAACAAAGTTCATATTTGAAAAGAACACAAGATTTTAGTTGGATTACATGTTTCAATTATTGAAAAAGGATTTAGGATGAATTAATCAGGAATTAGACAAGTTTAAACAAGATTTAATTGAATTTAATTCAAGTTTGAATTTAATTGAATTTTTATTTGTGCAAAACATTAAGTGAGATTCATATTTGAAAATCTTATACTTTTTTGGTTTGAAAACATATTCTATATGTTCAAAAAGAATTTAATTTGAGCAAGTTATGAATTTAACAATATTAAATGATTTAAACAGGGTTTAAATCATGTAACCAATTTTAATTATTCAAAACATGAAACAAAGTTTATATTTGGAAAGAGGGTTTAATTTAGCATGGAAAACATATTTTATTTGTTGAAAATGGATTTAAAATGAGCAAGTTATTAATTTGACAATTTTAAATGCATTAATCAAGAAACATTTGTTTTCAGCAATTTAAATTATTCAAAACAGAAAACAAAGTTGATATTTGCAAATTTCATGAAAAATTGAATGGAAAACATATTTTATTTGTTGAAATTGGAATTTTTATGCCCAAGTTATGAATTTTGCAAATTTAAATGAATTAAACAAGTTTTCAAATATTTCATCAATTTGAAATATTCAAAACAGTAAACAAATTTTATATTTGGGTAGAGAATTCAATTTAGTACAAAATACATATTTAAAATGTTGAAATTGGATTTAAAATGAATTATTTATGCATTTGTGAAGTTTAAGTATTATTCTGCCATTTAAAATAACATCTAGGGACTTAGGAAAAATTAACAGGGACTTTGAAGTTTAACAGCAGGGACTTGTGTGCAATTCTGTGAAGTTTTCTGTACCAAAATAAAGAAATTAAAAGTGGGGTTTTATTTGCGGGAGGGGGGACTCGAACCCGAGACCTCCCGCTGGTGCGCAAGGGGTGCTGCCAGTGCGGTAGTGCTCTGCTCGTTGACAGAAGGGGTTCGCGAGGAGGATAAGGTGGAGTTCGCGGACTTAACTGAACCTTTGCAGGTTCAGGTTACTGAACCTCGACGGAGAGCAGCAGGCGTCCGGCGGCAGCTGCCGCTGCGACTCGCGGGAGGGGCGCCGCGGACGTGCGTGTGCGTGCAGGTGAGTGGGGTGCTGCGTGGAGAGGGGTGGAGGAGAGGGAGTAGCGATGGGGAATCACCTCAGGGGAAGGACAGGAGGAGGCGCTCGGGCAGAGGTGGTCGGCGGCTGGCGACAAGAGGAGGACGGCGGCGGCGCCGTGCTGGGTCCCCGTGGCCGACGAGGGGTCGAGGATGACGAGGGAGGCGAGGGGAACCCATTCCCGAACTCGCCCTGGCCGGTGGGTGGCCCAAACGGCGGCGATCGCCGGAGAACAGAGGGTGGCGGTGGTCGGTTTCAGTTACAGAGAGGGGAGCAACAGGGACAGAGAGAGGAGGGGGAGAGAAAAATGGAGGCGGGGGGAGAGAGAGAGGTGGAGCTAGGGCATTAGGGCAGAGGGGAGAGGGAACCCTAGGGTTTATAGGGGAAGGAGGAGCCCCTCAGCCGTTCCCTGCTCCTCTGATGCGACGTGGAAATGGAGGATTGCTGCCGTACGAGAGGTAGAAGATGACGTGGGGGTTACCAGGCCAGGGGGAGAGATGGGCTGGCCCAACTGGGCTGGCTTGCCCACTCTCCCTTTGCTGTTTTATTATTTTTTTTCTTTCTTATTTTTTTTGCAGATTGGAATAGGAAAGAAAAAGGCTAGGGTTTAGGGTTAGGAAAATTTTAGAAAAAATTTGTTATAGGTTATTTAGGGTAACATCAACAATTGACAACTTTTGTTTTACAAAATATTTCAAATTATTTGCTGTTTGGTAATTTGATTGAATTTAGGTGAATTTGATATTAGTTGAAATGTTGGAAGCAATAATTTAAATAGTTGAACCTTCAAGTTTATTTGAAACAAAAGTTTGATTGGTTTTGCAATTTTCATAAAGTTCAAAATGGTTGCTGTTTTGGAAATTAATTGAATTTGAAAATGGTTTGGTATTAGATGAATTTTTGATAGAAAACAATTCAACAGTTTTGAAATCACAACTTTAATGGCAACAAATGATTGTTTTGACTTGAAATATTCATTTGGAAATTGTAACATCGCAAGTATGAAACAAAAGGTTTAAAATTTGGTTTGAAATTCAAATAGAAAACAAAGGAAAACAATTGAAAACAGAGGAAAACAAATGGAAAACAAGCAAAACAAATGCAATGAACATGATGTCATGATGCAAAACATAAAATAACAGAGAGCAAACATTCTAATGGCTATTTTTCATACTTGGGATGTTACAGAAGCCGAGTTCAGCGAGGATGCTGGCGAGGATCACAACCGAGATGACGAGGGTGCCGATGACGACCATGGCCAAGATGACGAGGAAACTGAGCACGAGGAGTCCGAGCACGGAGAGGCCGAGCAAGAGGAAACCGAGCAGCGTTGTGTTGCGGAGGACTCCAGGAAGGATGCCAACCCGGAGACCGAGCAGCCGCAACCCGCCACGCAGGAGGCGGTCGTCACCACCGAGATGGTAATTGACGATCCCGCTCCCGAGCTGGGCGTGACTGGGGCTGCGACATCCATGCTCTATCCTCTTCCTAGCGCCTCCGTCACTCAGGCCTCCAACAACTTTGCATCGGAAGCCATCTCCAACACTCCAACATCTTTAGCGGCCGAGCCTGCATCAAAAACAGCTGCCTCCGAGCCAGTGGCGCCTACCAGCACCAACTCGGATACCACTACCTCCACCATCGTCTAAGTTCCTGCAGTTTTCTTATCTAAAACACTTATCAGATCCCCGAATTCCGGGTGCAGATGTAATCAAAATACTTATGCTTTATCTCGATATCTAGTATTATTTGTTTCACTTTTAGCAAGACTGGCTAGATGCCGGATTGCGTTTTAATGCAAGTCCCCGAGTTGCATTTCTCATTCACTTGTCTTTTTGTCTTTGCTCTTACCTGCCACTTGTGGCTTTTTGGTAGTCGAGTCACAAGATTTCAAATACCAAGTTTCAGATACGCAACCACCTTGAGATTTTAATTCTAACGCTGCCCACCACTTAGCCAAAAAACAGAGAAGTAAATACACCCTACTCGGTTGCTACACTTCTCTTTTCCTTAGCAATTTTTCATGTCCTCATTGACCTTTGGCTTATTCTCTTGCTTGCCATGAAGCCGGGTTGCGGACAGCAGCAGAGTTGAAGAGTTGGCCCTTGGGTTTAAACACAATACTAGATATGCGCATGAAATTCTAAGTAGACCAACCGAGTATGCAAAGGAAATAAAATAAAAAACACAAGGTAAGGTTTTTTGCACAGGCAGTCCCCGAGTTTGAATTCGGAGTGCCAACTTGAATTTTAACTCGGTTAAGGAGATACATACAACTTTTGCTCCTGAATGAAAACAGCGGAGTAGAGCTACAATCCAGGGACGCTTGGATTCCTCTCCAGCTCAATCCGGCCTATTCTTCTGTGGTGCCTGTGCGTCAACTAGATAATAGGCATCATTGTGTAGAGCCTTGCTCACAATGAAAGGCCCTTCCCACGGAGGGGATAGCTTGTGCATCCCGGCCGTGCGCTGCACGAGCCTAAGGACCATGTCTCCTTCTCAGAAAACCCTTGGGTTTACTTTCTGGCTATGATAACGCCTCAGGCTTTGCTGATAAATGGCTGAACGTGACAGAGTTAACTCTCTTGCTTCTTCTAGCAGGTCAACGTCATTTTCTCGAGCTTCTCTCGCCTATTTTTCAGTGTAGAGTGTTACTCTGGGCGAGTCATGCTCTAGGTCAGTAGGCAACACGGCCTCAGCTCCATATACCAGGAAGAATGGTGTGTATCCGGTTGATCGGTTAGGGGTAGTTCTTAGACTCCACAACACCGCCGGCAACTCGTCCAACCAACAACTAGGGGTTCGCTGTAATGGCTCAATTAGCCTTGGCTTTATCCCGGATAGGACCATGCCATTTGCTCTTTCAACCTGCCCATTTGAGGCTGGATGCGCAACTGATGCAACATCTAGCCGGATCCGCTTCTCCTTGCAGAATCTTGCGAATGCTCCCTCAGCAAAGTTTGTGCCATTATCAGTGATGATGCTGTGCGGGTAGCCGTATCTCAGAATGATTCCCTTGAGGAAACTCACAGCTGTGACTCCATCACACTTCCGAATAGGCTTGACCTCAATCCATCTGGTGAATTTATCAACCATGACCAAGATGTGAGTCATGTTGCCTCTAGCTGACTTGAAAGGGCCTACCATATCCAAGCACCAGACAACAAATGGCCAAGTAATGGGAATGGTCTTCAACTCGGATGCTGGCATATGAATCTTGCTTGCAAACCTCTGGCGCCCGTTGCACATTCTCACTATATCTTCAGCTTGCCGCAAGGCAGTGAGCCAAAAGAATCCATGCCGAAAAGCCTTGTTGACCAGAGCCCGAGAAGAGGCGTGATGCCCGCAATCTCCCTCGTGTATCTCTCTGAGAATTTCTTCTCCTTCCTCTGGCTCAACGCAGCATTGCAGCACGCCAGTAGGACTCCTTCTGTGCAGCCCCTTGTTGATGATTGTGTAGCCCTTGGACCTTCTCTGTATTTGCCTGGCTGTGACCTCATCACTCGGTAATGTGCCATCCATTAGAAAGGATAATATGGGCAGAGCCCAACTCGGTGTCTCCCGGATGGGAAACATCGGTTCGTCCACTTCCATTGGATCAGCTACCATGACCTCTTCCTAGTTGGAAACGGGTCCCCGAGTCCCCGAGTACTGAGAAATGATCCCCTCGATGGACGCAACAGTCCCCGAGTTGAGTGAAGCAGTCCTCGGGTTGCAGGCGCCAGTCCACGGGTTGGAGACGGCAGTCCCCGGGTTCTCCTTTGCAGCTTCCCAATCAATCTCCATGGGAACAGCTTCCGATTCTGGCAGAGATGGAATGAATATGGATTCCGAGTTGGGGGATGGCTTGATGGATGGCTTTCTCAAATGCTCCAAGGCAATCTGTCGCACCCGGACTTCTAGAGGATACTCATCGTACGAACTGAACAGTATTTTGATTGGATTACGGGGCTTACCGGCACCCGCATCTCTTACGAGTAGGCCAACACTTATGTGTGACAACCAATCTGTACTATTCACCGTCGATGTAAACTATCCCGTAGAAATAAGGACACTACCATTGACGTACTTCTTACCATACACACATGGTACGTCAACGGCTTTGAACAAGATGATAACACAACATATCTCTAAGACACAAAAGATTGAAATAAGTGCAACTGGCCCTCACTAGGGCAGAGAATAGCAAATACAATCATCCAGAGGACACATGTCCCAACATACATCATTACAACTCAGCGGAAGCATTCAAAGGGTCTGAGTACAGACAAATCCAAAATAGGCTTAAGAAGCCGGGAATGCAAAGAAAAACGGAGCCCATCCACGATGTCTCGGATCCTGCCCGGGTCCGCTACCTACTCGTCAGCAGCCTCGTCAAACTCCACGTAGTAGCCGTCACGGGGATCCTCGTAAGCGTAGTCTGCGGAAACCACAGCCCCAAAGGGGTCAGTACATAAACGTACTGGCAAGCAAGACTCACAGTTCACCAAAGTGTAACCCGTCAACACCAAGCACAGATGCCTTGGGTTCAACGGAAGGAAGGGGATATAAAAGATGCTGCAACTGGCTGCACTAACCAACTACAGAACATGCTACAACTTCCGGCTATCAGAAAGGGATAAGATAGCGTATCGTAACCATCTATACCTAACCACCAAACAAACCCATCCTGGATCTCGCCCCTTATCCAAAGAAGCAATCCGAGGATAACTCACACAGTTGGATTAATGATGGATCAAATTGTTGTGTCAATAAGCCTATTACTAGTCAATTTATCATTAGTTAGGTGTAAGTTGTTCTGAGTACTTGTTAGCCAGTACTTTCACCAAGTCAACCATAACCGCGGAAAACACGGCTTCTCGAGAAGATTTATCCCTGCAGGGGTGCACCAATTTGGCCGTACACGTAAGAATAACCCGCCAGATGGGAAGGCCTTTCCCACCAAGCGGGGCACTCAACACAACTCAACTCTTCTTCGCATCAAGCCCAAAGCACCACGTGCTGTGCGTGCGCGGCTAATCGAGCCCCACGAAGAAAAGGGGACCCTCATAGCACTGGAAGACCACGCCGCCCTAAATGCCGACTACAAAAGTTCCACCCTGGCCTCGGGTTCGTACCTGCATATGCGTGCATCAAATGGAAAGCCCGAACTAAGTGTGGTGATTTGGACGAGATGCGAATCGAATCAAATTGAGGGGGGCGCCCATACACGCTTCCCACATGCGGATAGTGCGCTCATCATGGATCAGTAGACAAGACCCTTTTCCTATTAGGGTCGACACTAGCAGGCCTCAAAACCACGTCGGGCCTCCTGCCGGTGCCTTATCAACAAATTATTATTACCTCAAATTAACAGGTTGTTGTTTAACATCGAGCCCCAGCATATAAACAGATATGATAACAGAAAGTAACTGATAACAGACTCGAGCAAAACAACCCTAAGCATGCTAGTAAGACACGGGCTCAACCAACGGGGTTATAGGACTGGAGGTGAGGCAATATCAGGGTTCAGGGTATCATGTGATAGGTTCGTAACAGAAGCAACGATACATATGGCTAGCAGAAATAGACAACGGAAAGTATCGGTAACCAATGTTGAAAGGAACACAATGGTTCATGTGAGTGATAACTTGCCTGCAAACTCAGTAGCCGGGTACTGAGCTAGATCCTCAGAAGGGGTGTCGTAAAGATCGTCGATCTCAACGTCGTCGTCTATCCGAGAAGAAGCAAACAAACAATACAGGAAAATAAACAATCAATATCATGGCATAGTGCACAATCATGGGATGATGCATGTCAAGTTAATAGATGCATCAAAATAAACTAATTGACATGGTAACACAATTTAAATGGACACCTATGCAATTTTGAGTTGCATATGAAAAGCCCATGGATTTTGGTTGGATTATTTGTTTTCCAACTAACCAACAGGTGAAAGTGGTTTAGTATGATGCATGCATGAGGAAAACAACAAAATAACAACAATAGAACCAATTGGAAACGAGGTTTAGCAATTTAGAATTTTATTATTAAGTTAAGGAATTTTTGGTTCCTTAAAGGTGACACACAAGTATTTGTTGTTTTCACCAAGGTAGTTTGTGCAAAATAGATAACAAAATTCATATTTGAAAAGATCATGAAATTTTGGGTGGATTACATGTTTCAAATATTGAAAAAGGCCTAAGGATGAATTTATTATGACTTAAACAAAATTAAACAAGTTTTAAATGAATTTAAAACAAGCATGAATTTTATTTGAATTTTATTTGCTCAAAACATAATTTCAAATTCACATTTGAAAATTTTATACTTTGGTGGTTATAAAACATATTTTGCATGTTCAAAAATAATTTAAATTGAGCAAGTTATGATTTTAGCAATTTTAAATGATTTAAATAAGGTTTAAATTATTTAAGCAATTTAAATTATTCAAACCATGAAACAAAATTTATATTTGAATAGGTTATTTGAAATAGCATTGAAAACATATTTTATTTGCATGATTTGGATTTATTATGATTTAGTTAGGCAATTTAGCAAAATACAATTGAACTATTTGAATTCAAATTTGAATTGCATTTTGAAAATTCAAAACAGGAAACAAATGACATAGTTGGATAGGCAATTTAATTTAGAACAATAAACATATTTTACTTTTGTTATTTAGAGTTATATTTTGAAAGTTATTATCAATTTAAAACAGAGGACTAATCTGTAGTTTTAAAGGACTGATTTTTAAAAGAAACGTGCTGGAATACTTTTGTTACCACACTGTTAGCCAGCCCTAGCCACTGCAGCGTGGGCCTGGGGCCAGCGTGGCGTGCGCGCGCGCTTGCGTGGCCACCAGGGTCACTGCCTGGAGGGGCAGGCCTGTCAGCAGCACTGGAAAAAAAGTGTGGATTAATTCGCAGCCGCGGGGGATCGATCCCACGACCGCGCGCACGATTCAGAGCAGTGCTACCACTGCGGCTTGGCTTCAGTTTTGTCAGGGTAAGCGACGCAGTGAGGATAAACATTCAGATCTAACACGCTTAACTGAAACCAAAACGCGCGCAACTCTGAACCTTAGCTGACAGAAAAGAGACGCCGGCGGCGAGCGGTGGTTGTGCTCGATCTGATGATGCAGTGAGGTGATGGATGGATGCGTGTGGATGCTGGTGCAACAGAGGGAGAGAGAGGATGAGACGGTGGTGCTCACCACCGTGCGTAGTCGAGCAGAGGCTCGGTGACGATGGCGTGACGGCAGCGACAGCAGCGGCGGGGTCGTGGACGGCGGCGACGTTCTGGCTGCTCTCCGTGCTCCCTCCGGTGTCCAAAAGGAAGAAGAAGACGTGGCCGATCGTTTCCAGTGGCTAGGTGGGGTGCTGGATCTCCATGGCGACGGCGGTGTGCAAGGATTCAGACGTGGAAACGCCGGCGATCTGACATAGAGGTGGGAGGCGGCTGTGAGGTGGCGATCGGCGGCGGAAAAGAGGGAATAGGGATACCTAGGGCTAGGGTTAGGTGGCGCGGAGCCCTAGGGGGTTATATAGGCACGGACGTCGAGGGGATGCCGTCGGTGGCGATCGCTGCCGCCGTGGCACGTCTCCGATGCGCGGCCGTACAGGAACAAGACGACGCGGGCGGCCAACGAAGGGGTACCGGGCCAGGTGGGCTGCTGCGCGCGAGGAAAAGAAGTGGGCTGCGCGCAGCCCACTGCCCCTGGCTCCTTTTCCTTTTTCTTTTTAAATTTTCCTTTTCTGTTTTTTTTGTAGGGTTTGGATTTGGAAGAAAAAGATGAGATTTAAGTTAGTAAAAATGTTAGAAAAATTAGGTTAAGCTATTTAGAACAATAGCAAACAAATGCCAAGATTTGTTTTCAAAAAGTTTGAACTTTGCTTGCTGTTTGTATTTGAACCAAATTTGAAGGAATTTTAATATTAAGTAACATTAATGAAAACAAACCATTTTAATAGGGTGACCCCTATGGTTTAATTTGATTAAATGAGTATAATTGTTTGGTGATTTTCAAAAACTCAAGTTGGGTGCTGATTTGAAGATTTGATTTGAATTTAAAATGATTTGGAATTTAAATGATTGATCAAAACCAATATTTTAATAAGTGATCACTATGGAATAAAATGAAACAAATTGGTTGTTTTTATTTGTGATTTTTATTTCAAATGTTGTAACAGAGCAAGTATGAAACAATTGTTTGAATACTGTTTGAATTTGAATTGTGAAAACAGGGAAAAACAGATGCATCAAATAAGAAACAAATGCAAACAAAATGAAAACAATATGATGACATGATGCAATACTTTAATAAACATGAAACAAACATTCTAAAGGGAGTTTTCATACTTAGGATGTTACAAAACGCCCCCCTTGAAGGAATCGCGCCCCGAGATTCCTACTGAGAAAGGAAAAGGTCTGGATACTTCTTGCGAAGATCCTCTTCGGTCTCCCAAGTTGCCTCTTTATCGGAATGATGCGACCACTGCACTTTCAAAAACTTGGTGCTCTTGTTGCGAGTCTTACGCTCGGTCTCATCGAGAATACGAACAGGGTGCTCCTCATAAGATAGATCATCTTGCAGTTCAATGGAATCATGATCAACTGCACGATCTGGATCTTTGAAACACTTCTTGAGCTGTGACACGTGGAACACATCGTGCACCTTGGATAGTTTTTCTGGAAGTTCAAGACGATAGGCATTTTCTGCCCGCCTTGAGAGAATGTTGAAAGGACCAATGTATCTTGGTGCAAGCTTTCCTTTCACACCGAAACGATGAGTGCCTCTGAGGGGAGTTACACGGAGATATGCCTTGTCACCAGGTGCATAGATCATATCCCTGTGCTTGCTGTCATAGTAGCTTTTCTGACGAGACTGAGAAATCTTGAGATTGTCACGAATGATACGAACTTTCTCCTCGGCTTCCTTAACAATGTCAGGGCCTAAGAGTGAACGTTCACCAGCTCCAGACCAATTGATTGGACTCCTGCATCTGCGGCCATAGAGTGCTTCAAATGGTGCCATGCCTAGGCTTGCCTGGTAGCTGTTGTTGTAGGAGAATTCAGCATATGGAAGGCAATCCTCCCATTTCATGCCAAAGGAGATACCACATGCTCTGAGCATATCCTCGAGAATCTGATTGACTCTTTCGACTTGCCCCTGAGACTGAGGGTGATAAGCTGTGCTGAACAGAAGTTTGGTGCCCAATGCTTCTTGAAAGCTTTTCCAGAAATGAGAAGTGAATATGCTTCCACGGTCTGAGCTTATTTCCAATGGAACACCATGAAGAGGAACGATCTTTGCTGTGTAGAGCTCTGCTAACTGGCTAGCTGAGATTGTTTCTTTGACAGCAAAGAAGTGAGCTACCTTAGTGAGACGATCAATAACAACGAAGATTGCATCGTTGCCCTTCTTGGACTTTGGAAAACCAGTGACGAAGTCCATTTCAATCATGTCCCACTTCCACTCAGGAATTTTCAGAGGTTGGAGTAGACCGGCTGTTTTCTGATGGACTGCCTTAACACGTTGACAAACGTCGCATTCAGAAACGTATTGAGCAATTTCACGTTTCATGCCAGGCCACCAATACAGTGTCTTGAGATCCTGGTACATCTTTGTACTTCCAGGGTGATGGAGAGAGGAGTTTCATGAGCCTCCTTGAGAATGATATCTTTGAGACTTTGAACTTGAGGAACTGCAATGCGTCCTTCGAAGAACACAGTTCACTTGTCATCAACTGAGAAGGACTTGAATTTCTCCTTGCCTTCTTTGATGTGTTCAACCATCTTCTTGATTTCAGCATCACGAAGTTGTTCAGAACGAATCTTGTCCTCGAGAGTTGGACTGGCTGTCAAGCTAGCAAGATAGCCTTGAGGAACAAGACCAAGGTTCAGCTTCTGGAATTCTTCATGAAGTGGAGGTTGGCTTTCCATGATCATGAGATTATTGCAATACGACTTGCGACTGAGAGCATCGGCCATAACATTAGCCTTGCCTGGAGTGTAAGAAATGGTGAGATCAAAGTCTTTAATCTTTTCAATCCATCTCCTTTGCCTGAGGTTTAGATCTGGTTGAGTGAAGATGTATTTCAGACTCTTGTGATCGGAAAAGATTTCAGTTTTGTTACCCAACAAGTATTGTCTCCATTTCTTGAGGGCAAACACAACTGCTGCAAGTTCTAGGTCATGTGTGGGATAGTTTTGCTCATGTGGATTCAACTGACGTGAAGCATAAGCCACAACTTGACGTTCTTGCATAAGAACTGCACCTAGACCTTGGAGAGATGCATCGCAGAATATCTGGAAAGGTTTGGTAGTATCTGGGCCAACCAGAACTGGGGTAGAAGTGAGTTTAGTCTTCAGGAGATTGAAACTCTCATCACATTGTGGAGACCAAACGAACTTCTTGTCCTTCTTTGTGAGATCAGTGAGAGGTTTGGCAATCTTGGAAAAGTTTTGGACGAAACGACGGCAATAGCTAGCCAAGCCAAGAAAACTTCTGACTTGCTTCACCGTCTTAGGAGGTTTCCAATCAACAATTGCTTTAACCTTTTCTGGATCAATGGCTATGCCCTTGGCGGAGATGACATGACCAAGGTAAGCAACTTCTGGAATCCAGAACTCACATTTGGAGAACTTGGCATATAGACGATGCTCGCGAAGTTTCATGAGAGTGAGACGAAGGTGTTCTCCATGCTCTTCCTCAGATTTTGAGTAGACCAGAATGTCATCAAGATATACCACAACGAACTTGTCGAGGTATTCATGGAAGACAGAATTCATGAGTCTTGAGAATGTCGCCGGTGCATTGGTGAGACCAAAGGACATGACGGTGTATTCATATAGACCGTACCGAGTGGTGAAAGCTGTTTTTGGAATATCTTCCTTTCTGATCTTTATTTGATGGTAACCCATCCTCAAGTCCAACTTTGAGAATATTGAGGCTCCAGCAAGTTGATCAAAAAGATCATCGATACGAGGAATTGGATACTTGTTTTTGATGGTTTTCTCGTTGAGAGGACGATAGTCAACCACGAGTCTTTTTGTTTGATCCTTCTTGGCAACAAACAGAGTTGGGCAACCCCAAGCGGAGGAACTAGGTTGAATGTAACCTTTCTCCATGTACATATCGATTTGCTCCTTCAACAATTTCAGTTCAGGAGGAGCTATCTTGTATGGATGCTTAGAGATTGGAGCAGTACCTGGTTCAAGCTCGATCACGAACTCAACTGCTCTGTCCGGAGGCATCCCTGGCAACTCTTCTGGAAAGACGTCAGGGAATTCACAAACCACCGGAACATTTTCAAGTAGAGGTAGAGGTTTAGCATCGAGGGTGTAAAGCTGAACAGAACTTGATTCATTTGGAGAATAGACTATCTGGCCAGAAGGGTGGAACAGAGTTATTGACTTCTGAGCACAATCAATCGTAGCTTTATTGGCCTTCAACCAATCCATGCCCAGAATGACATCAATGTCAGAATTGCCAAGCAGAATGAGGGAAGCAAGGAATATATGACCTCCAATTAGAATCTGATTCTCATGACTGATCTTGGAAGTTTGCATAGTTGCTCCAGGGGAGTTTACTACTAGCGGGGAACCCAAACCAACAAAAGGTAGTTTAACTGCTGTCGCAAAGATCTTTGACACGAAAGAATGCGATGCTCCGGTATCAAACAACACTTTAGCTGGGTTAGAGTTTACGGGGAATGTACCGAGAACGACGTCAGCAGCTTCCTCAGCTTTGTCGGCCTTGATATGATTCACCCTCGCGGTCCTCCCGACAGGCCTGTTGTTGGAGTTGAAGGCTTTAGCCGGAGGAGCACGCACCATTGCCTGGTTGGTGTTGGGGCGAGGAGGTGGTGGAGGTAGCTGCCTCTGAGTGCACTTATCAGCATAGTGTCCAGTCTGCTTGCATTTGTAGCAAGTGACGACACGAGGTGCATCTGGCCTTGGCTGCCCCATTGAGAACCTCTGAGCCTGCATCTGAGCTGGGTTGGGTGGGCGGGAAGCGAAGCCTTGAGAAGCTTGGGCATATGGAGCCCTAGTGACAGCACCATTTGGCACCCAGATGCGGCGCTTCTGCGGAGGGGTGGTCATGTTGGAGGAGGAACCACCCTCACGCGAGTGCTTGCGCGACTCTTCGAACGCCTTGCGCCCATTTTCCTCATTGAGCGCGGTGTTCACGAGCTCCTCGAAGTCCTTGCACTTGATGTTGGTGAGAGCGTACTTCAGTTCCGGGTTAAAACCTCGGCGGAACCTTGCCATCTTCTTAGCCTCAGTGGACACCTCATCACCAGCATAACGAGCGAGGCGATTGAACTCATTCTGGTAGCCAATGACGTCCAGCTTGCCCTGCTTAAGAGAGCAGAACTCTTCACGCATCCTTTCCACGAGACCATCTGGGATGTGGTGCTTCAGGAAGGCATCCTTGAAACAACCCTAGGTGATTGGGTATCCAGCTCTCATGGTCTGATAGTTCTCCCACCAGGTAGCTGCCTGACCCTTCAGTAGGTAGGTGGCATACTTGACTTTGTCCTCCTCAGCAACGTGAGCAATGTCCAGAGCCCTGGCCATCTCCCTGATCCAGTCATCAGCATCCAGAGGCTCGCATGTTGCCATGAAAGCTCTCGGCCCCAGACTCAGAAACTCCTTGATACTGACTCTTGGAGCATTTTGGTTGTTGTGCTGGTTAGCCTGGATCTGGGCCATCTGAGCCACGACCTGAGTCATCTGAGTCAATAGCTCCGTGAGCGGAGGTGGTTCAGGCGGGTTGCTCCTTGTTGGCGGCATCCTGAATAGACATGCATTTTAGCACATCAACAGAAAAGGATAGACTTGGAAACCGAAAGAGAGATTATTCCGACGCATGAATAGATAACCAACAGGTACATCATCACATGTTCAAATACATCAGAATATCCAACACACCATTACATGGTTCGAAAGCCAAAGGATAACTAAACATAGCTAGGAACGGATACAACGGTACTCCCATGCTCATCACGCAGGACGGCGGTGAGTAGTACGATGAGAGATACGGTGAGGAGGAGGCCCACGGAAGTAGGTAGAACGACGATCCACATAGATCTGACGTGGCATGAGAGCGACTCTAGGTGTGGTGAAGTACATAGCGTCGACTCCCTGTGCTCCAAAGCGTGGAATCCCAGTGTAACCAGCTCCGAGGTTGAGGAGTGGACCTCTGATCGGCTCGTAACCTCTAGCATCTGGCAGACGACGACCAACTGGCTGGTCGAAACGTGCAAAACGCTCATCTCCAACAAAGTCTGTGGTCTACGTCGCCAGACGAGTCAAAGCAAGGTAGAGCTGCTCTCTGACTGAAGCCAACTCCTGAGAAAGTGTGGTGGCAACGGCATCACTGTGCCTCACAAACTGAGAGGTGGTGTGCAGCCTGGTGTTATCATGCTCGTAGACATCCAGGTTGTCGTAGAGAGTGAAGTGAGCTCCCTCCGAAGTGATGTAACCACGGGGGATGTGGCGATAGATAGAATCGTCAAATCCCCAGTAGTCAGCACGAAGGACGGTGAGACTCACGTAAGCTGCCTGCTGCACGGCCATATCCACTGTGGAACCTACTGCCTCGTAGCGGTGGACAACGCTTATGCCATCATCTGACAGAATGTAGACGATAGCCTGGTAGTAGGTCTGGTCAAACTCTCGCTGCTGCTCGTAGACCTGGTACTCTGGTGCCCAACGGAACCCCAGATAAGTGACCATGTCTCTCAGCATCTCCGGATAACCGGCAGTGCTCTCGCAACGAGTCATCCGAACCACCTGCGGGAAGAACCTGAGATCCATCTGCAGATGACCGGGGAAGTTTTGATTAGACGCCGGTAGAGAACTGAAGTGGAAAGCAACAACAAGGTTTCAACGGACGAAAAGGATGTTGAGAAGAACAGGATATCGAAGCAACAACGGGAAACACGAGACCAAAACTCCTGAGGTACTACGGAAAAACCCATCCGGGCTTCTAAAGGATCAATATCTACTGCTTAAGGGATAGAGGATTTGCTTCCGGGGCTTACACGCCTCCGTTCTCAATCATGAGTAGGCAACATGATAAATCATGTCACAACCACCTCCATTCCTATGGTCTAGTAGATATAACTATCCTAGAGAAACCAGGATTCGTGAAATCCTAACTTGAAAGTTTAGGTGAGAAGGGAAAACAACGTTGCACTTCCTTACCAGAAAAGGGTGGGTGGGTGGGGAAAGAAGAAAAATGGCAGAATTCCTACTCTCACGTTTCATTTTTCCTATATAGCTACAAAAATAGTTTCTAGACTCAACTGCGACCAGTAAAAGGGATCCTACAGGCAGACAGGCTCTGATACCATTTGTCGCACCCGGACTTCTAGAGGATACTCACCGTACGAACTGAACAGTATTTTGATTGGATTACGGGGCTTACCGGCACCCGCATCTCTTACGAGTAGGCCAACACTTATGTGTGACAACCAATCTTTACTATTCACCGTCGATGTAAACTATCCCGTAGAAATCAGGACACTACCATTGACGTACTTCATACCATACACACATGGTACGTCAACGGCTTTGAACAAGATGATAACACAACATATCTCTAAGACACAAAAGATTGAAATAAGTTGCAACTGGCCCTCACTAGGGCAGAGAATAGCAAATACAATCATCCAGAGGACACATGTCCCAACATAACATCATTACAACTCAGCGGAAGCATTCAAAGGGTCTGAGTACAGACAAATCCAAATAGGATTAAGAAGCCGGGAATGAAAAGAAAACGGAGCCCATCCACGATGTCTCGGATCCTGCCCGGGTCCGCTACCTACTCGTCATCAGCCTCGTCAAACTCCACGTAGTAGCCGTCACGGGGATCCTCGTAAGCGTAGTCTGCGGAAACCACAGCCCCAAAGGGGTCAGTACATAAACGTACTGGCAAGCAAGACTCACAGTTCACCAAAGTGTAGCCCGTCAACACCAAGCACAGATGCCTTGGGTTCAACGGAAGAAAGGGGATATAAAAGATGCTGCAACTGGCTGCACTAACCAACTACAGAACATACTACAACTTCCGGCTAACAGAAAGGGATAAGATAGCGTATCGTAACCAACTATAGCTAACCACCAAACAAACCCATCCTGGATCTCGCCCCTTATCCAAAGAAGCAATCCGAGGATAACTCACACCGTTGGATTAATGATGGATCAAATTGTTGTGTCAATAAGCCTATTACTAGTCACGTTATCATTAGTTAGGTGTAACTTGTTCTGAGTACTTGTTAGCGAGTACTTTCACCAAGTCAACCATAACCGCGGAAAACACGGCTTCTCGAGAAGATTTATCCCTGCAGGGGTGCACCAATTTGGCCGTACACGTAAGAATAACCCGCCAGATGGGAAGGCCTTTCCCACCAAGCGGGGCACTCAACACAACTCAACTCTTCTTCGCATCAAGCCCAAAGCACCACGTGCTGTGCGTGCGCGGCTAATCGAGCCCCACGAAGAAAAGGGGACCCTCATAGCACTGGAAGACCACGCCGCCCTAAATGCCGACTACAAAAGTTCCACCCTGGCCTCGGGTTCGTACCTGCATATGCGTGCATCAAATGGAAAGCCCGAACTAAGTGTGGTGATTTGGACGAGATGCGAATCGAATCAAATTGAGGGGGGCGCCCATACACGCTTCCCACATGCGGATAGTGTGCTCATCATGGATCAGTAGACAAGACCCTTTTCCTATTAGGGTCGACACTAGCAGGCCTCAAAACCACGCCGGGCCTCCTGCCGGTGCCTTATCAGCAAATTATTATTACCTCAAATTAACAGGTTGTTGTTTAACATCGAGCCCCAGAATATAAACAGATATGATAACAGAAAGTAACTGATAACAGACTCGAGCAAAACAACCCTAAGCATGCTAGTAAGACACGGGCCCAACAACGGGGTTATAGGACTGGAGGTGAGGCAATATCAGGGTTCAGGGTATCATGTGATAGGTTCGTAACAGAAGCAACGATACATATGGCTAGCAGAAATAGACAACGGAAAGTATCGGTAACCAATGTTGAAAGGAACACAATGGTTCATGTGAGTGATAACTTGCCTGCAAACTCAGTAGCCGGGTACTGAGCTAGATCCTCAGAAGGGGTGTCGTAAAGATCGTCGGTCTCAACGTCGTCGTCTATCCGAGAAGAAGCAAACAAACAATACAGGAAGATAAACAATCAATATCATGGCATAGTGCACAATCATGGGATGATGCATGTCAAGTTAATAGATGCATCAAAATAAACTAATTGACATGGTAACACAATTTAAATGGACACATATGCAATTTTGAGTTGCATATGAAAAGCCCATGGATTTTGGTTAGATTATTTGTTTTCCAACTAATCAACAGGTGAAGGTGGATTAGTATGATGCATGGATGAGGAAAACAACAAAATAACAACAATAGAACCAATTTGAAATGAGGTTTAGCAATTTAGAATTTTATTTATTAAGTTAAGGAATTTTTGGTTCCTTAAAGGTGACACACAAGTATTTGTTGTTTTCAGCCAAGGTAACTTGTGCAAAATAAATAACAAAATTCATATTTGAAAAGATCATAAAATTTTAGTTGGATTACATGTTTCAAATATTGAAAAAGGCACTAGGATGAATTTATTATGACTTAGACAATATTAAACAAGTTTTAAATGAATTTAAAACAAGTTTGAATATTATCTGAATCTTATTTATTCCAATCATAAATTCAAGTTCACATTTGAAAAGTTTAGACTTTGGGGGTTTGGAAACATATTTTGCATGTTCAAAAATAATTTAAATTGAGCAAGTTATGATTTTAGCAATTTCAAATGATTTAAATAAGGTTTAAATTATTTAGGCAATTTAAATTATTCAAACCATGAACAAAATTTATATTTGAATAGGTTATTTGAAATAGCATTGAAAACATATTTTATTTGCATGATTTGGATTTATTATGATTTAGTTATGCAATTTAGCAAAATACAATTGAACTATTTGAATTCAAATTTGAATTGCATTTTGAAAATTCAAAACAGGAAACAAATGGCATAGTTGGATAGACAATTTAATTTAGAACAATAAACATATTTTACTTTTGTTATTTAGAGTTATATTTTGAAAGTTATTATCAATTTAAAACAGAGGACTAATCTGTAATTTTAAAGGACTGATTTTTAAAAGAAACGTGCTGGAATACTTTTGTTACCGCACTGTTAGCCAGCCCTAGCCACTGCAGCGTGGGCCTGGGGCCAGCGTGGCGTGCGCGCGCGCTTGCGTGGCCACCAGGGTCACTGCCTGGTGGGGCAGGCCTGTCAGCAGCGCTGGAAAAAAAGTGTGGATTAATTCGCAGCCGCGGGGGATCGATCCCACGACCGCGCGCACGATTCAGAGCAGTGCTACCACTGCGGCTTGGCTTCAGTTTTGTCAGGGTAAGCGACGAAGTGAGGATAAACATTCAGATCTAACACGCTTAACTGAAACCAAAACGCGCGCAACTCTGAACCTTAGCTGACAGAAAAGAGACGCCGGCGGCGAGCGGTGGTTGTGCTCGATCTGGTGATGCAGTGAGGTGATGGATGGATGCGTGTGGATGCTGGTGCAACAGAGGGAGAGAGAGGGTGAGACGGTGGTGCTCACCACCGTGCGTAGTCGAGCAGAGGCTCGGTGACGATGGCGTGACGGCGGCGACAGCAGCGGCGGGGTCGTGGACGGCGGCGACGTTCTGGCTGCTCTCCGTACTCCCTCCGGTGTCCAAAAGGAAGAAGAAGACGTGGCCGATCGTTTCCAGTGGCTAGGTGGGGTGCTGGATCTCCATGGCGACGGCGGTGTGCAAGGATTCAGACGTGGAAACGCCGGCGATCTGACAGAGAGGTGGGAGGTGGCTGTGAGGTGGCGATCGGCGGCGGAAAAGAGGGAATAGGGATACCTAGGGCTAGGGTTAGGTGGCGCGGAGCCCTAGGGGGTTCTTATAGGGTCCAGAGAGCGAGGACGGCCGTCGGTGGCGATCTCCTGCCGCCGTGGCACGCTCCGATGCGCGCCGTACAGGAACAAGACGACGCGGGCGGCCAACGAAGGGGTACCGGGCCAGGTGGGCTGCTGCGCGCGAGGAAAAGAAGTGGGCTGCGCGCAGCCCACTGCCCCTGGCTCCTTTTCCTTTTTCTTTTTAAATTTTCCTTTTCTGTTTTTTTTGTAGGGTTTGGATTTGGAAGAAAAAGATGAGATTTAAGTTAGTAAAAATGTTAGAAAAATTAGGTTAAGCTATTTAGAACAATAGCAAACAAATGCCAAGATTTGTTTTCAAAAAGTTTGAACTTTGCTTGCTGTTTGTATTTGAACCAAATTTGAAGGAATTTTAATATTAAGTAACATTAATGAAAACAAACCATTTTAATAGGGTGACCCCTATGGTTTAATTTGATTAAATGAGTATAATTGTTTGGTGATTTTCAAAAACTCAAGTTGGGTGCTGATTTGAAGATTTGATTTGAATTTGAAATGATTTGGAATTAATTGATTGAATTAATTGTTTGATTTAAAACCAACAATTTAATAAGTGATCATTATGGAATTAAATGAAAACAATTGAGGTTTTGATTTGCATTTCTTTATTTGAAAAAGATTGTAACATGACAAGTATGAAATAAACATTTGAAAATTGTTTGAGTTTCATTATGAAAACAAAGGTAAAACAGATGCAGACAGAAACAAATGCAATGAGGATGATGACATGATGCATTGCTTTAATTAAACAAGAAATAAAACAACTAGGGAGTTTTTCATACTTGGGATGTTACACAATCTCAGCCGGGATAAACTGCCGAGAAGACCCCAACTTGGACAGTGCATCAGCTGCATCATTCTCAGCTCGGTGTATATGATGAAACTCACACCCCTCAAAGGACCCAGTCATAGTTTGCAACAGAAACCGGTAGGATGCCATGTTGGCATCCAGGGCATCCCAATTGCAAGAAACTTGCTGAACCACCAAATCCGAGTCGCTATAACAGACAATGCGCTGAACTCCGATCTCCTTGGATACCCTCAAACCATGTACTAGTGCCTCATACTCGGCCACATTATTGGATGCCTTGAAATGGATCTGCAGCACATACTTGAGTTGATCTCGCTTGGGTGACGTAAGCACTACGCCAGCACCGAGCCCTTCTTTCACTTTGGAACCATCAAAATGCATCTTCCAGAAGTTGGTTTCCGGCAAGGGAGGATCGTACTGCATCTCTCCCAATCCACCAGGAAATCTGCTAGAGTTTGTGACTTGATTGCTTCTCTTCTCGCGTACAGAGGGGTGTATGCGGCTAGCTCAATTGCCCACTTGGCTACCTGGCCGCTTGCATCCTTGTTGCCCATGATTTCCGAGATGGGAGCAGTGCTCACCACTGTGATGGGATGCTCCTGGAAATAATGCTTGAGCTTCTTGGCACCTAGGTACACGCCATATGTGATCTTCTGGTAGTGCGGGTAGTTTTGCTTGGAGCTGGATAGCACTTCGCTGAGATAGTATACCGGTCGCTGCACAGTCTTGCCTTCCTCTTCTCTTTCCACCACTATCACCACGTTGACTACCCGGTTGGTCGCTGTGATGTACAACAACATTGGCTCCTTGGGTAGCGGGCTTGCCAGGATGGGAGCGCTACCCAGCATGGTCTTGAGTTCTCTGAAGGCCACATTATCTTGTGATGTCCAGACGAACTTATCACTCTTCTTCATGAGCTGATAGAGAGGCTAGGCCTTCTCGCCCATTCTTCCTAGGAAGCGGCTAAGGGAAGCCACGCATCCGGTAAATTTCTGCACATCCTTTAGTGATCTTGGCAAAGACATGCTCTCTATAGCTTTTATCTTTGAAGGATTGGCCTCAATGCCCCGACTGGATACCAAGAAGCCGAGTAGCTTTCCAGCCGGGACGCCAAAAGTGCACTTAGTCGGATTCAATTTCATCCTGTACTTGCGCAGGCTAGCGAATGTCTCCTCAATGTCACTAAGCAGAGTATGTGTTTCTTTCGTTTTGATGACAATGTCATCTACATACACCTGCACATTCTTGCCGATTTGATCATGCAAGCATTTCTACATGCATCTCTGATAGGTAGCCCCGGCAATCCGCAACCCAAAGCACATAACACGATAGCAATAAGCCCCGTACGGGGTAATAAAAGCAGTCTTTATTTGATCAGCCGGGTTAAGAGGTATCTGGTGAAAACCAGAGTAGGCATCAATGAAAGACAAAATCTCGAACCCGGCAGTGGAATCGATCACCTGATCTATGCGGGGTAGCGGAAACGGGTCCTTGGGGCAGGCCTTGTTCAGGTCGGTGTAGTCCACGCACATGCGCCATGCCACTGCAGCCTTGGGGTCCTCCTTCTTCTTCTCAACCATGACCGGATTGGCCAGCCAATCCGGATGCAGTACCTCCATGATGAATCCACTTATCAGCAACTTGGTGATCTGATCACCGATAGCCTTCCTTCTCTCATCACCAAAGCGGCACATCGCCTGCTTAACTGGCTTGGCGTCTGGGCGCACATGCAGCGAGTGCTCAACCAACTCCCTCGGGACACCCGGCAGGTCCTCATTGGACCATGCAAAGACATCCCGATTCTCACGGAGGAAGTGGATGAGCTCGCTTTCCTATTTATCGCCCAACCCGGTGCCAATGATGGCAACACGGTCTGGGAACTCAGGGTCCACCTGCACCTTCTTGGTTTCCTGGGAGGCCTGGAAAGCTGCTCCATATTGGGAACCCGGCATGCCTGGTATACCGACTTGAGCTGCTTGAGCCATAGCCACCCCCTCGTGTATCTTCTTCTTCTCAGCAGCAATGACCAAAGACTCCGCCAGCAGAGAACCAGCAGATGCGCACTCCAGGGAACGCTTGTAATCACCTGAGATGGTGATGACGCCATTGGGACCAGGTAGCTTCATCTTCAGGTAGGCTGCATGGGTTGAGGCCATGAACTTGGTGAGCGCAGGCCTACCGAGTAGAGCATGGTATGGGCTCTGAAGACCAACCACTTCGAACCGCACGCACTCGGTGCAGCAGTTCTCCCTGGTGCCGAATAGCACTCTATCCAGATGCGGCCAATTGGAGCGCAAGACACCCCCTGCACAATGCCATGGAAAGTGGTCCTGCTGGGAAGCAGCATGTTCTCGGCAAGGCCGAGCTTCTCCAGGGTATCTCGGTACATGATGTTGATGTTGCTGCCATTGTCAATCAGCACCTTGCTGAACCTGACATTCTTCTTGGTCCCCAGGAAGGTGGGATCCACCACCAGTGCATATGTACCCGGATTGGGCATCACCTTGGGATGATCATCTTTGGACCAACTAATTTCTTGGTCGCACCAGTGCAAGTAATGCGGCACAGCCGGGATCACTGCATTCACCTCAATCGCACGCCTACGTTGCGACTGCTTGTCATCTGGCTCGGTGGTGAATACCATGTAGCTCTCATGGTGCTCCTGGTACTGGTTGCGGTCTCCACCACCATCGTTGCCGTTGTTGTTACCATTGTTGTTGTTGTTGTTGTTGTTGTTGTTGTTGTTGTTGTTGTTGTTGTTGTTGTTGTTCCTATTGCGGGTGTAGTAGTTGCGGTTGCGGTCGTTGCGGTTGTTGTAGTTGCGGTGGGCTCCCTGAGCCACTTGATTCACATCCTCCCTTCTCAGATTCACTGCCGGCCTAGGAGCAGCTGCCCGGATAGGCTGCACATTGGCATCCGCATGCGGCAGAGGAGGAGGAGGGGGCAGCTGACCAAAGCCTTCGCTCTTGATGCGGTCCCACCAGCTGCAATGCCGGGTACTGTGGTTGGCTGGCCTACTCGGATGCCGAGTATGGAAACTACATTGCCCATCCTTCATGTTCTCAAAGATAAATCTCTGAGCATCTCCGGCTTCTGGGTTGGTGTTGCCTTGCTGGGGAGCATTGTATGGCTTCTTGAAGCCTTGGCCCTGATTCTGGTTCTGCCCGTATTGGGCTCCAGCGGTTTTTGCCTTTGGCTACTCCCAGCAGCCGCAGTGTCTTGGTTCACAGCATTCACTTGCTCAGAACCGTACCGAGTATCGGGACGGTCATCTCTGCGCTTGTTGCGGAAGTCTTGGCGTCTACTGCCATCATGGTTTCTTTTTCTCGGCTCAAAAGCATTGAGCAGAGGCTGAGTAGGATATATACCGAATAGGGGTATATCAGATGGTAGTCAAAAGTGCCGGATTACCAGGGTGGCCCAACTGGTAGTGGGCTATGGTCCATTGGGCGGCCCAGTAAGCTGACGCGCAGAAGCCGGATTCTAGAAGGACCCGGATCACGACCCACGTGATCCGGCTTGGAGGAGAAGACGGATTCCTTACTTTCCAAGTTACAAGCTATCGTAGTCTTCTAGGTTTCCTATTCTGTATGCCCTAATCCGGCTATTATATAAAGCCGGACGGGAGATGAGATAAAGAGAAAAAAGCCACAGGCCAACTCGCCGAGAAGTTGATCCTCCGCGAGTAGCTAAACCTAACCTCACATTGTAATTGTTTGCACAGGCTTTAGTCCTGATTAGTGAGATTGCAGGAGTAGGAACGTCGTATAATACGACGTACCAAACCTGGGTAAATCCTGTGTCTTTGTCACCAACGCGATACTGTTTCCCCACGTCTCTACCCGTAGTCTCATGGCACCCCCGTTTATGAAAACTACTACGATGTCTCGACAGTTGGCACCCACCGTGGGGCAAACGACGTCAGGCGTTAAGTTCCGATCTGGGATACTCGGCGGAATCGGCAGTTCGTCGGACGCTTCCTCGACAACGGATCCTACATACCGGCGCAAAATCATGTGGTAAGTGCATGCGTGTTACCGATTGGATCTGCTAATATCTTTATCGGATTAACTGCAGAAGCCATGGGGTTTTTCCGTGGAAGCAAATTTATCCCACCCGCCCTGTACCCAGTCGAAGATGACTACGATCCCGGATTTTGCTCAGATCGCCGACATAAAAGTGATACACACTTTATTAGTATGGTTCAATCCGAAGTCGCCGAGAACACGGATGACGGAAATCACGTGCAGGAGGCAGAAAGCAACAAACCCACTACAGAGGTGGACGATCCAGCTTTCGCCGAAAACACGGATGAAAGTAATCCCGTGCAAGAGGCAGAAAATAGCAAACCCACTACAAAGGTGGAAGATCCGACACCCGCCAATCCAGCGATGAACTCGGAAGCTGACTCTGTGCTAGCCGCCATTGAGGCGAGATTAGAGTCAGAAACCGGGTCAGATGATTTCGATTCCGAAGACGAAGACGTGGACGCCTTCGATAGAAAATTTAAATCTTTCCAAGAGGGATTCCATGAAGTACTAATGGCGAAACCGGCTGAAACCACGGACGCCGGCAGTCAGGAAAGCCCTAAAACCCCTCCGCCAGAGGAAGAGAGAGAAGATGGAGAAACCTCTCCGATATTTCCCAACGTCAAGGAATTGACAGAGGACGAACCTGTTAAAAAACCTCCTTCTTCCAAGCAAAAGAACAAGGCCGCTAAAAAACTCCAATACAAACTCCGGAAGAAGAAATTGGCTGATCCAGCTGATGAAAGCCCGGAAGTAGGAGATGCAAGCGGAACAAAACCTGCGGAGAAGAAAACAAAAGAAATCCTTGTTCCGCCAATGACAGAGCAAGAAGAACATGATCTGTTACAAGCGCCAGTGGGACTAAACGAACCCCCTGAGATGCTGGAAGCCAGGAGACGAGCCTTTCAAATGCAACAACAACATTTACTCAGATCTCGTGAACACCTCCAAAAAACCCAGGATGACATCAAGCTCGTGAAGGAAGAAATAGAGGAGTACGAGAGAAAGAATAGATCTGGCATTAAACCTACAAGGTTACCCTTAATCGTAAGACCGGAAGTACTGCCGCCAAAAGAAAGGTTCCACAACCCATCTTGGCAAAAGCAGGTAAACGGCAAAGATGCCAGGGGCGAACCAATATACAAAACCGCAGCAGAAAATGCGGAAACAGCATTTGCCATCCTCAACAATGACCTGTACTCCAATGGTGAAAAACTCCAGGGGGTGTATGCTTTCCTAGGAAAAGCATTGCAACAACAACAGCGGGCCCAAGAGCGATCAGGGAAGTTGCACGATAACTCCACCCTATGCAAAACAGCTACTTGCGCTGCTGGAGCACCTGGACCGGAAGAACCTGGAGATTCCGGCAATTCAAAGGATAAGAAAGCGGATCCAAGGAAAGATAAGAAAACCCCCGACAATAGGGACGAAGCGTCTAGAACCGGATCCCGTCTCCTGAAAGGTGGAGGCAAACCCCACGATTGGGAAGAAAAACACCGGAATGACGGCAAAGCAATGCCACCTCCGAGAAACCCTGCCGAAAAAGCCGGAAGACATGATGTACCTCACAGGCGTGAGAGATCTCGGACACCTCCTAAGGATAAAGAAAGGTACAAGAGTAGAACTCCGCCTCATCCAAAAGGGCGTGATCTTGAAAGAAATAAAAACGATCTGGGAAAAGCGCGCCCGCGCAGCAATGGAAAAGAAAGGAGCAGATCCCCTTCTGTCCATTCAGCCGGAAGATATTCCGCACACATTGATAGGGCGGAAAAGGATGATCTATACTTTGGCCCTAAGTGTTTCACTGATAGGATCTGAAGGATAACCCTGCATTCTGGCTTTGCCAAGGTCGGTCCAACGTACCAGAAATACACCACCAGTACAAACCCGGATACCTGGCTCTCAGACTACTATACAGCCGTCCAGATTAACAATGGGACAAACCTGGAAGCCGTAAAGTTTCTTCCCCTAATGTTACTGGAGGGAGCCAGAGATTGGATCAATGGATTGCCATCAAGAACTGTCGACAGTTGGGATGATATGGCTCGAGTATTCACTCAGCACTTCCGGGGAACGTACAAACGCCCGAACAGCATCAACCAGCTGAACCGTTGCACCCAATTTGAGGATGAACCATACGTGGATTTCATCTCCAGATGGACTGCAATGAAGAATAGTTGTTCTGGAGTAACTGACGTACAAGCAATGCATGCTTTCGTCAATGGCCTGAAACCCGGACTTGTACCGTTCATGGTCGGTTCCAAACAACACAAAGATCTCGGATCTATGCTTACAACCGCCAATGAACACGCTGCAGCCGAAGACGACATCAGAGCAAGAGGAGGCAATATCGACACACTGATACTGGCCAAGAAAAATCCTCGCACTGAGAAAAAAGGAACTGCAGAAGCAACACCAAAACCCAAAGAAGTTAATATAGCCCTTGGAAGTGAAAAAGGGAACAAATGGAAAGGACGCAGTTCAGAACCAATCAACTACACTAAAGAAGAGTGGGAGAAGATTAAGTCTGAACCCTGCATCCACCATTCACAATTTGGGAAACCCACCCATACCAACGCGCAATGCCGGCTGATTAAGCACATGAAAGGCAGTGCAGGATCCGGAAATAAGGGGAAGAATCCCAAAAGGAAGTTCTCCAAACAAAAGCCAGAAGCTGAGAAAGAAGACAGTGAGTCGGACACTGATGAAAAAATCCAGGAACAACAGCAAAAAGGCGAACCTAAATTTCTGAGAGTTGATGGAGAGGCACTGTTAACGTTCCTCGCAACTCCGTCAGCAAAGGTGGCCAAAAGAACACTTCGAGAGATAAACGCGGTTGTTCCGGCAACCCCGAAATTCTTGAAGTATTCGAACACACCAATAACCTGGGATCAGTCTGATCATCCCGGAAATATCCCTGAACCCGGCACACAAGCTCTTATCGTAAGCCCTATTGTCCAGAACACTAGGCTAAGAAGAGTGCTGATGGACGGAGGATCTAGCATCAACATAATGTACCTGGATACATTGAGACATCTGAACATCTCCGAGACCCAGCTCAATCACAGCAATATACGCTTCCATGGCATTGTTCCCGGCAGGCAAGCACGATCCCTAGGAGAAATTTCCCTAGATGTCACTTTCGGAGAAAAAGATCACTTTCGTCAGGAAAAAGTATCCTTCGAGGTGGTGCCGTTCGAGAGCGTGTATCACGCAATACTCGGACGTCCAACTTTCGCCAAATTTATGGCAAGATCATGTTATATCTATAACAAGCTGAAGATGCCAGGGCCCAAAGGAGGGGTAATCACCATAACTGGAGACTTTAAGCTGGCGAACAAGCTGGAAAAAGAAAACGCCCTTTGTGCTGAGAAAATCATAGCAAAGGAAGAGCTGAAGGAGCTGGCTAAGGAGGTATCGCCGACAGAAATGCCGGGAAGAAAAGAAACTCGGAAGCCAGCAGATAGCTTCAAGGCATCCGAGAATACAAGACAGGTAATCCTAGACCCTAAAGATCCGACAAAGTTTGTCGTAGTAGGGACTGGGATGACCGACAAATAGGAAGGCGAGCTCATCAAGTTCCTCCGTGAGAACTGGGATATTTTCGCCTGGTGTCCGGCTGACATGCCAGGCGTACCCAGGGAACTTGCTGAGCACCAACTCAAGGTGATTCTAGGCTCCAAACCCGTCAAACAAGGTCTCCGTCGATTTGACGGAAGAAGACGGAAGGCTATTGGCAAGGAAATTATCCGGCTTTTAGCAGCAGATTTCATTCAGGAAGTAATCCACACTGATTGGTCTGCAAATCCGGTATTAGTACCGAAGAAAGACACTACTGCTCTTAGAATGTGTATAGATTACACTGGTTTGAACAAATTGTGTCCCAAAGAAAGGTTCGCGTTACCGCGAATTGATCAAATAATAGATGCCACTGCAGGCTCTGAGCTTTTATGCTTTTTGGATGCTTACTCCGGGTACCACCAAATACGCATGAAAAAGGAAGATCAAATTAAGACTTCTTTTATAACCCCATACGGGACGTATTATCACGTAACCATGCCATTTGGCCTGAAGAACGCAGGTGCAACTTACCAGCGTTGCATGCAGCGTTGCTTGCATAGTCAGATTGGAAAAAACGTCCACGTTGACGTAAACGATATTGCTGTCGTAACCAAGGAAAAAGGCACACTCCTTGAGGATCTGCGAGAAACCTTCGAAAACTTGCGCACTTACAAGATGAAGTTAAATCCATCAAAGTGTGTATTCGGGGTTCCCTCAGGAAAACTTCTGGGTTTCATCGTTTCTCACAGAGGAATAGAAGTTAACCCACAAAAGATCAAAGCAATCTTGAACATCTCCAAACCCACGTGTGTGAAAGATGTCCAAAGATTGATGGGTTCCGCCGCTGCCGTCAGCAGATTTATTAGTCGGCTGGGGGATAAAGCCTTACCACTCTACAAGTTGCTGAAAAAATCCGACAAGTTCGAGTGGACAGAAGAGGCCGATGCAGCGTTAACTCAGTTAAAAGAAACTTTGATGAAAGCCCCGATTTTGGCATCCCCAAAAGACGAAGAACCAATGTTATTGTATCTCACGGCTACAAACCGGGTTATTAGTGCAGTAATTTTTGTGGAACGGAAGAAAGACGAACAAAGCATACCAGATCAGCATCTGGTATATTATATAAGTGAAGTTTTCTCCGAGTCCAAGCAAAGGTATCCACACTACCAAAAACTGGCATATGGCGTATTTTTCGCATCTAGAAAATTACGTCATTACTTCCAAGGACATTCCATAACAGTGGTATGTAAAGCACCACTAGGGGATATAATAAACAATGCGGAGGCAACTCGCCAAGTAGCCAAATGGGGTATCGAGCTAGCAGCCTTCGACATTAAGTATCAGCCAAGGACGGTAATAAAATCCCAGGTTCTGGCAGACTTTGTCGCCGACTAGACGGAAGCAATGGAAAAAACACCAATGCCGGAGTCTGAGTACTGGATCATGCACTTTGACGGATCCAAGATGAAGGAGGGCGCAGGAGCTGGTGTAGTCTTAAAATCCCCTAAAGGAGATACAATGGAGTACGTATTCAAATACACTTCAACGCCAGTAACAACGTGGCAGAATACGAGGCATTGCTTCATGGCTTGCACATTGCAAAAGAAATAGGGGTCAAACGCATCTTATGCTACGGCGACTCGGATTTGGTGCAGCATCAGCTCAACCAAACCTGGGATGCAAAGAGCCCTATAATGGCCGAATATCGGAGAACGGTGGATGAGTTCGCCATTTGTTTCTTTGGATTCGAAGTACTCCACGTGAAAAGGGAGGAAAATTGGAACGCGGATGCATTAGCCCGCATGGGGTCAGAAAGAGTAAAAATCCTACCACCAGGTGTGTTCGTCCAGCATTTGTATGAGCCATCCATAAAAGGTGGAGATATCGATTACCCCCTGGCTTCCGAATCAATTGAAGTTATGCTCGTTAACCCGGAGTGGACAATACCATATTTAAACTTCTTAGTAAATCAGAAGTACCCGGAAGGAGCAGACGAAGTCTTGCAGAGACAAATTCAGCGTCGATGCAAAGGATACACGGTAATTGATAATTGCCTGTATAAACGCAGTACTTCCGGAATTTTTCTACGATGTATTTCACCCGAAGAAGAACGAGAAATCCTGCAAGAAATCCATGCCGGAGATTGCGGACACCATGCTCAATCAAAAAGCATAGTTAAAAAAGCATTCCGTGCCAGGTTTTTCTGGCTAACAGCCAAGACAGATGCTGAACACATAGTTAACACATGTGAAGGGTGTCAATATTACGCCAAGCAGACCAATATGCCGGCCCAAGCACTCAAAACTATCCCAATTACATGGCCGTTTGCGGTCTGGGGGCTAGATATGATGGGACCATTCAAAACTGCGCGAGGCGGACTTACACATCTACTTGTAGCTGTGGACAAATATACCAAGTGGGTGGAGGCTATACCCATCAAAAAGCTTGACGGTGTAACTGCCAGAAATTTCATCATTGACATAGTCATGAGATACGGCGTTCCACATAGCATAATAACCGACAACGGGACAAATTTCTCCATTGGAGAGTTGGCAAAATATTGCCGACAAACGGGAATCCGCCTAGATCTCGCATCTGTGGCACACCCGCAATCCAATGGCCAGGTCGAGCGAATGAATAGCTCAATCCTGCAAGGAATACGCCCAAGACTCGAATCTCCTCTTCATAGAGAGGCTGGAGCATGGGTAGAGGAGCTACATTCTGTGCTTTGGAGCATTCGAACGACGCCAAACAGGTCAACTGGGCAAACCCCGTTTTTCCTAGTTTATGGTGCGGAAGCTATCCTTCCAACGGACATGATCCATGATAGCCCAAGAGTGCGGGATTTCGATGACTCGGATGCCGAAGAAGCACGACAGGATGCCGTCGATCTCTTAGAAGAGGAACGAGAACTTGTGCTCCAAAGATCCGCCATTTACCAGCAAGGTTTACGACGTTATCATAGTCGGAAAATCAGACATCGTTCTTTTAAAGAAGGTGACTTAGTGCTGAGATTGGTGCAGCAAAGAAAGCACAAATTGGCCCCAGTATGGGAAGGACCATTTGTAATTAGCAAAGCTATGAAAAATGGGTCATATTATCTTGTAGATATTCGGGACACGGAAGATGATCCCGAAAAGACGAATCGCAAAAGAAAGAGAAAGATAGATGATAAACTAGGAGAGACAAAGAGGCCTTGGAGCATCCAGCAGTTACGTCCCTTCTATACTTAGTTCAATTTTTATGTAAACATCTTTGAGATCATGAAATAAAGTTGTCGGAATTTTGGTATCCATGTTTTTACAAGTTCATTATAGTACAAAGCATGATTCCACCTTATCTATTTCCCAATGATCTTACAAAATACTCAATGTTAACCCGAATTGTGCCTGCGTGCTCGGTGTTTAAAAACTGAATGATTTTCAGCCTGCTAACGGCTAAAGGAAACTCGGATTGTACCTGCGTGCCCAAGTTTCAAAAAATTCCTTGCTTTTCTCTAAGTATTATCTAATTGTTTATGTGTTGGGTCACTGGAGCTAGTTAGTAAAAATGCCTTTAGTATGATCCATGTTTCCGAGTTCAAGCTGATCGGTTATACCCAGTTACTCGGCATGATGATTCACAATACTATTGAGCCATTTCAAACACTAAGGACAGTTAAAACATATAAGCCAGAGAACTTAGAAGATAAAGGAATACTAAAATCCGGAAACCTTGCAAAGAATTTCATAATTAAAACTGCAAAGGGACGAGTTCTTGCTCATACAAAAGGAATAGAAGCATTACAATATGAATTACATCTTGAAAGTGCAGTAATGCTCCTATTTTCTACTTTCGCCATCCAGGTTCAAGGTAGCCCTTTCAAGCATCCGAGTCTTCCTCGCTGCTATCATTCTCGGGGGCTTCGGGGATCTCCTCTTCTGGATAGGTGATGGAGATATTCACCATGGAGGCGATATTGGTGGCGTGGCCTTTGATTTCATCAAAGATGGTATTTCGTTGGGTTTCCGTGTATCCATGAGGGATACCGGACGCCACGCGCCAAGACTTTGCACCAGGGTAGTGCATACGCATAAGGCCAAGCGCCATGCGTGCACCACCCCGTGCAGCGGAGCGTAGGATGGATTACCTCGACTCCGCCACCTCCAAGATGGCACCCGGAAGTTTCTCAACTTCCGAGAACTCCCCAGTCCTTGTGGGAAGGAACCTGTTGACCAGCTGCATGCCAGCAGCTCTGATCGCAGTCCATGTCTTCCCAAAGGCTCGGATTCTATCAATCCGAGCAAGATCTGGGTTACCTCCTGTTTTTCAAACAAAAACAACCAAAAAGGTTAAGTCAAAAAAGCAGGGAAAGAAACTAATACATGGAAAAATCGGTAAATGAAATAAGACTTACCGAGAACCTTGTCAATTTCGGAAAATTCCTTTAGGCGAAGGATTAACATACTTTTCAAGTCGTGGATAGTGGATTTATCCTTTTTCGCCTGATCGAAAGCCTTGGATTGAGCAATACCAAGGGCCAGATTACTGGCTTCCAGATCTTGTCGAACCTTCATAAGCTCCTTATGAAGATCTAAATTTTCCTTACGAATACGTTCGGCATTGCCGGCATCTTCAGCTACTTCCTTGGTCTTAGCCAAAGCAACTGGAAAGCAAGGAAAAAACTCCGAGTTTAGAAATATCTCGAGAAAATACTTATTGATAAATCGGATAAAACAGAGTAAAAAATACCTGTTGTTTCCGATAGCTGTTGCTGAGAAGAGGCCAGCTCATCATCCTTAGACTTAATAATAGATTGAAGGGTCTTCACCTCTTCATTCTTGATGTTAAGTTTATTAAAAAGTTCCAAGTTTATTACATCAGCAGTATGCTGAAACACGGAAATAAAAGCCAAACGCTTAAGTTAGATCAAGCGTAATAAAAAAAAGCATTAAGATGAAACTATGTTTCAAACTTATTGCTTGGGGGCTAGAGATATTACCTGGCTCATTTCCCGCAAGTTTGACAAAGTCTCGTTGAATTCTCTGGCATATTCAGAAAAAAGAATCCCAACGTGATGAAGGCCATCTTGTATGACCTGACGAGGTGAAAATACGAAGTCATTTCGGATAATCAGCCCGCCCTGTGGCCAAGGACGAATTAGATGCGCAGGAGCGAAGAACTTCTTAGCTTCTGGACGGATATATCCGAGTTCATCAAAGGGTTCTTCCTTTATCCGGATATTCCTGTCCAAAGTAGGGATAGGCTCGTCCATCCCAGATGCAGCAGAACGAGGTTCTTTTTTCGTAGCAGCAGCCTTATGTTTCTTCAATTTCTTTGTTTTCAAAGGAGTTGGAGCAAGCCTGAAAAGAGAACATCCGAGAAATAAATATCTCGAAGAACTGGAGGGGAATAACGATAAAAAAGTCCCAGCAGAATACCTGGATGTGGCGACAGGAATTCCGTCAACAGTTATCGTTTCCTCAAAGGTCACATGCCTTTTACGTTTCCGGTCGCTGTAGAAGCTGACATGTATTTCGTTAAGCTTGGCGTCAGAAGCAAGATCATCTCCTTTAAGTTCGTTGAACTAGGAAAGTAGCAATGATGCGTTAAAAGTCAGACAAGGAGGATAAATCCGAGAAAAACCTAAAGGTAGAGAAAAATATAAATACCTTGGGGGCTGGATTCTCCACGTGGTATATTGCCAGACTTTCGGCGTATTGTTTGCTAGCGGCGACCAGGTGGTTGAGTCGCTTTATGAAATCCTTTTTGGTATAGGCCTTGTCCGTCCCCCTCATGCTATCTTCTGGCCCTTCGTATTCGCAAAGGAGCCAGGAACGAAAGGAAAGAGGTTGAACACGGCGTCCAAACCAACATAAAACAGTATCCTTCCCGGTTAAGGGAGGCTGGGAAGAAGTAAGCTTGGCAATACGCCGTTTTATTTTCATCAAGTTTTCCGGTAGTATTTGCACTGCTTCAACTGTCCAACTTTCTTGGGGAGAGGCGGCGGAATTAATAAATGGAGGAATCCCGTTTTCTTTACCGGGGAATGAGAGGTCCTGATGGTAAAAGAAGGAACCCATCCAGGATTTGACGGGTTCCGATGTTTTTATCTTTGGATACCAATCTTCCCTAAGCCTCCGAAGAGTGAAAGAAATAGTTCCGCATATGGGAGAAACACCTTCTGTGAGGTTATGCTTCACCTCAAAACAATATTGCCAAAATTCTAGACTAGGAGTTATTCCTAAATACCCTTCAAAAAGGGCTTGGAAACTAGCTAGATAGAGGATGGAGTTTGGAGAAATATTGTGTGGTTGGACGCCGTAATAGTCAAGGACCTCTGAGAAAAAGGCGGAAGGCGGTAAACCCATACCTCTCTTGATGTGAGAAGTAAGGAGGACGCGTTCTCCGTCCTTGGGTGCAGGCTTGAGATCACCTTCCGAGTTCCGCCATTTGCCTTTGACTATTAGCCCTTCCTTTTCCATTTGTGGAAGAAGGAGAGGAGGAACATTACTCGGACTCCAATCGCCGACAAATTCCGTCCTCTCGTCCGCTCCGGCAGCGGCGAGCTCGTTGCCGAGAAGCGTGATCTTCTCCTCCGCCGTTTGGGGAGCGAACGGCGGAGAGAGCGCGGAGCTTGAGCCCGCAAGATCCGCGGTGGCGGAGAGGTTCCCTCCGTCTACCGCGGAATCCATCGTCTTCATAGGCTCGTCACCGGCGCGCGTTGGGGAGTCCAGCTGCGGATCCATGTCGTTGATGATTTGCTCGATGTCGCGCGTCACGGTGTGGGCAGGGGAGGACGGTGAGGATGCCATCAGGTGGCGGCGCAGCTCGTCTCCGGTGACGATTTTGGGCGCAGTGGGCGTTCGGTGTTTCTCTGCTTGGGAGCTTGGGCGCTAATGGCGTTCGGAGTGAGAGCGGAAGGTTTGCTGGGTGGACGACGAAGGCTATTTATAGCCGGAAATCCGTCACGATACGTGCTAACGGCTCTTTTGACCGTTGGATGTTCAACGCGTGTCACTCGCCGGAAAATCCGGGAAATGAATCGACAGGGTGATTATGGTTATCTCCTCGTTTCCCGCGAGAATCTGTCAGAGATATGTTTCTGGGTTTCCCACTCAAAACCCAAACGTCCCTCACGTCAGCAGGATTAAAGTGCTGACGTAGGAAGTTCCTTCTCCGCGAAGGATCGTGTGAGAAAAGCCGGATTTCCCGAATTCCGAGTTTTACGTTACCATCTCTTTTCAAAAGAAGAATAAGAAGAATCAAAACTGCTGGCCAATATTTCTTGCACAATATACATTTGGGGAAAGACGGCAAATCAGAGTTTTAATCCTTCTTGGGGGCTACTGTCGGATATATACCGAATAGGGGTATATCAGATGGTAGTCAAAAGTGCCGGATTACCAGGGTGGCCCAACTGGTAGTGGGCTATGGTCCATTGGGCGGCCCAGTAAGCTGACGCGCAGAAGCCGGATTCTAGAAGGACCCGGATCACGACCCACGTGATCCGGCTTGGAGGAGAAGACGGATTCCTTACTTTCCAAGTTACAAGCTATCGTAGTCTTCTAGGTTTCCTATTCTGTATGCCCTAATCTGGCTATTATATAAAGCCGGACGGGAGATGAGATAAAGAGAAAAAAGCCAGAGGCCAACTCGCCGAGAAATTGATCCTCCGCGAGTAGCTAAACCTAACCTCACATTGTAATTGTTTGCACATGCTTTAGTCCTGATTAGTGAGATTGCAGGAGTAGGAACGTCGTATAATATGACGTACCGAACCTGGGTAAATCCTGTGTCTTTGTCACCAACGCGATACCGTTTCCCCACGTCTCTACCCGTAGTCTCATGGCACCCCCGTCTATGAAAACTACTACGATGTCTCGACACTTGGCATCTACTGCCATCATGGTTTCTTCTTCTCGGCTCGAAAGCATCGAGCAGAGGCTGAGTAGGGTCACCGAGTGCATACATATCAGCTATCTTGATCGTCTCGGCGAGCGTACTCGGCATCTCTCGTTGCAACTTCTGCCACAACATGCTGCCATGCCTACAGCCTTGAGCAAGCCAGGCGATTTCCTGCGACTCGTTTACACCCTCACATGTGTTCCTCAACTTGCTCCACCGAGTAAGGTATTCTAGGTCAGTCTCCTCTTCTCGCTGCTTGCAAGCCGAGAGCTGCTGCGGCCTATTCGGCCTCTTGTACGTGCTGGTGAAGTTGCTGATGAAGGCTTCCGAGAAGTCAAGACAGCAGTTGATACTGTCCTTGGGCAATTTATTGAGCCAAATCCGGGCAGGGCCCTCCAGCATCTATGGGACGTATCTCACATCCCATCTCCGGTTGCCGCCTGCAATATGCACAGCGGTGACATAATCATTCAGCCAGTCATCCGGCTTGGTGCTCCCATCATACGACTTGGCCCCCCTGGCCAACTGGAACTTGTTCACGGCAGGTTCTCCCATAATTCTATGGCCAAAACAGCTTGGGCCGGGTGGCCCCCTCTTCTCAATCTGCTCGGACCGATGAATCCGGTCCAACTTGTATCTTGCATCGCTGAGCTCCAGCATCCTGTCACCCAAACGATCAGTGACGTCCCTCGGATCAGCGTACCCGGCCATCTCCATTCCCGAGTACCCATCATCATAGCGGTCTGGCTGCACGAGACCAGGTTGAGAAACCGGGTTGTCCACTGCCACAACTAATTGCGGCTGCACAGCTGCACGCGGCTGTACCCTCTGCTGAACCGGGTTGGCAGCCTGAGTCCGAGATGGTCCCGCTCGGTTTCTTCCTTGTCCCTTGTTGTGAGCTTTGGTGGCTTGATAGCCAGCTCCTGCAGAGTTGTGTTTCTGGCCGGGCTGTCGCGCTACAGCGTGCTGTTTTCCGGCGACAGCCGGGTCGTACACCTGCATCTTTTTGTTTTTTCCATAGTTCACACTCTGATCCCTCTCAGTGCCGGGAAGCTACGATGAGGCCTGATCCATAGATCTGACCCCATGCGAGTGAACAACCCGGGAAGCACCGGCTCCCGGATTGGCTTTTCGGAAAGCCTCATTCTGCCTCCCAGCTTCTAGCACTAGCTCATTAAGCCTATCCTGCTGCCTAGCGCGCGTGTCGCCAGTGAGATGCGGCAACTCTGCAGCGACTGCCTCTGCAGCCCTAAGAGTTTTGGCAGGGGAACTGTATTTTGGCCTATTAGCAGTGTTCAAACTAGCAGATTGACTATTAGACCTACCATATCTAGCTAGCTCAGCGCCCAAGTTGCGATGAATAATGCCTATCTTGCTAGGCAGCCTAGAAACAGGAGTAAAGCCATGCTCTCCATTGTACTCATTTTGATCCAGGTTAAGCTCAAGCCTAACCTTCTCCAGCTCTTGGGCCTCCGCGAGTAGCGCTTGACGCTGCTGCTCGAGTTGTGCCTTCAACGCCATGAGCTCCGTGTCGGTGGGAGGCGGCATGCCCAGCTGCTCGGTGGCGCCAACGCGAGCAGCCAGTATAGTCGTTGACGTGGAAGGAGCCACGTAGCCCGGAATATTCCGGGGCATCTCGTAGGGCTTGTGACCCCTTGCCGCAGGCTGCTCCTCGATGACCTCGCCCGTAGCGGCCGCGCCTTTCCCTGCATCGATAGCCGGGCCCGTCATCATCACCTCCACGCTGTCCGCAGAGCAGCCAGCAGGCTTCCCGCGAGCAGCGAGTACAACAGGAGGATCATCCGCAACGAGCACCTCCTCCGGGAACTCGCGGATGGCGGTGGTGGCGACGTAGACCAGATGCGCGCCGAACGGGAGGACCGAGCCTCCTGATGGCACGACCCTACAGCCTAAATCTCCAGCGTTATCGGTGACAAAGTCGAAGGAGCCGAATATGTGGACAAGGCCACATACCACATGCTCCCGTGATGCAGAAATTGGTCCCGTCCGAATATGAACCCCAGCCAGCGACGCTGCTGGCCCCACGGTGGGCGCCAACTGTCATGGATGTGTAAAGACAGATGCCATGGGATGGCTAAAGTGTTGGGGCCGATGGACGCTGTAGGTATTCGGGGAGGGATCGCACGTCGAGTAGACGCGCTCAAAAAAACTGCAAACACCTCGATCTACCCAGGTTCGGGGCCCTCGTGTGGAGGTAACACCCCTACTCCTGCCTATCTCTCTGTATATGATGTTACCGAGTAGCCACAGTACAATCAGGCTCTCAGCCGAGTATCCACTCTCTAGTTCTCTCTCTGTGTAGCACTAAGGAGCGCAATAAATGCTCTCAGGGCAACGTCGTCCTCGCGCAGGAGGGGACTGGGCGCCTTATATACTGGTGCCCATCGAGTAAACAACGATTAGAAAGTACATGATTGGACAACGCCACTGTGATAGCAGCAGCACGCTTCCGTGTTCCCGCTGACGCCGGTGCGAGAAGTCGCCGCGCCGTCCGGCTGACAGGACTTGTCCACCCTGTCAGTGTCACATAGTAGGCCCCTGACATATCTTGTCCCCCCTGTCAGTGACAAGACAAGACATGTGCCCACCCTCAATGTACCCACTCCGTAGCGCATATAATCATGTGTCTTGTAAGTTGAACCGCACGCCTGTACGGCTGCTTGATCCGCGGGATCCCGTCAGAACGGCTCCATTGACTTTGTGCCCGAGTAGGATGGATGCTCATCTACTCGGACCACCTGACCTCTACTCGAATGATCCCAAACTTCCTCCTTATATTCTCTTGACCTTCAATACTTACTACCGAGTAGCATCTACCGGATAGCAGGTACCCGGGTAGCCGCCTACCCGGTAAACAGTACCCTGATCTCTGTTTTACCACCTGCCTTACCCCTACTCGGGGGTAGCCACCCGACAGAAATTAAGGATACGTTTATGACGTATCAGGGGGCACTACTGGTTCAGCAGCAATGTGGAATCTACACAACACAATCAAGTTACTTTGCCCCCAACGAAGCAGGGAGGTTGTCAATCTCACCGGTTTTGCGGAAACAAAGGATTAGACGTATAGTGTGGAAAATAGTACTTGTTTGCAGTAGATGAAAGAGAACAGTAATTGCAGTAGTAAAACAGTGGTTGCAGTGGTTGTATAATCAGTGTAAAGAAATGGACCGGGGTCCACAGTTCACTAGTGGTGTCTCTCCAAAACAGATAGATAACATGTTGGGTAAACAAATTACAACTGGGCAATTAACAAATATAAAGGCTGCACCGTAGTGCATATGCATGACATGATGATTACTATGTGATTCATGTGGGCATTACAACAAGATTCATAGACCGTTATCCAATTGCATCTATGACTAATAATCCACCATCAGAGCGTAATCCAATCAAACCTCGGGTATTAAGTTGCATGAAATAGATAATTTCATTAATCAAAGTGTGTAATGTAACCAATGTAAACATCGTTGGTTTATCCCTAATGGCAACAACACCTCCCCCACCAGTTACGTTTCTGTCACTCGAGCGTGAGTGAAAGGGAGGCATGAACCCACTATCGAGCATAAATACTCCCTCTTGGAGTTAGAAGAATCTACTTGGACAGAGCACCTACTAGTAATGGAGAGCATGCAAGATCATAAATAACATAAACATGAAAGAACATGATAGACTGATAATCATTGTACATAGCATTCAATATTCACCGGGTCCCACCAAGCACAACATGTACCATTACAATAAGACGATCTTGATCATGTTAGGCATCTCACAAGATCTAAACATGAGGCGTAAAGAGGAGAGAACAACCGTCTAGCTACTTCTATGGACCTGTAGTCCAAGGATGAACTACTCACACATCACTCTGAAGGCAGGCATGGTGATGAAGAGCCCTCTCGTGATGACCCCGCCCCCCTCCCGGCAGGGTGCCGGGGAGAGCTTAAGAACCCTCTCGAACTAGGGTTGACGATGACGGAGGCTACAAAATTTTTGGTGGAAAGAGGCTCGGGTCTTTGGGGTTAACCCGTGGAGGAGCTTAAATAGGCGAGAGGGCAACGTCGGTGGGTGGACAGGGGGCCACACCACCTGGTGGCGCAGCCAAGGGAGGGTCACGCCGCCCTATGGTGTGGGGCCCCTGAGGCCCCCCTCCGGGTCTCCTATGGACTCCGAGTACGTGACAAATTTCTAAGACCCTGGGATTTTGTTTCGTACAATTCTGAGAATATTTCCATAACAACTTTTCTGAAACCAAAACGGCAGAAAACAGGAACTGGCTCTATGGCATCTGGTCAATAGGTTAGTCCAAGGAAATCCATAAAAATGACATAAAGTTTATGGGAAACATGTAGCATATGGCATGAAAACAACATGGAACATCAGAAATTATAGATACGCTTGAGACATATCAAGCATCCCCATGCTTAGTTCCTACTCGTCATCGAGTAGATAAAACGATAAAAACAAATAATTTCGGAGGTGACATTCTACCAACATAAACTTGATCATCTAAATTGTAAAAGCATATGTAAGATGAGATCATAGTACTTTAAACACACACATGATAGATATAATTCTAACAATGAAACTTAGCAATCACTTTACATCATGAAAAGTAACACAAATAAAAGATCATGAATAATAACACACTTGAAGGTTATACGTTTGTTTAGAGCATAAAGAAAACAGAGCAAAGTGATATTTCGCTTGTCCTTAAGAGTGGGGCAAACATAAATGCCAGAACACCTTCAAAGTTCAAGTGGATGACTAGAAAAATTAATTTGAGATCAAGTAATAACACATCATGAATCAATCAATAATAATCTTTGGGTCTGATGCACTTTAAACTCAGAATGACAACTACGCTCTCTTAACTGTGCATAAAATTAGAAGATGGAGACTCAACATAAAAGTAAAAGAAAGGCTCTTCGCAGAGGGAAGCAGGGATTAACTCATGAGCTAAAGATTTTTATCCTATTAAACAGAGGTGTGGAAAACATTATTTTTAGAAAGGTGTATGCTTATGTCAATGAATGGTAAACATAAAATATATTACCTCACAAGACAACTAGACTTCACAAGAGCGGCTCCCATTGAAGGGCGCAACTGGTATAGAAGGTCATCCCTCTTTATCTTTTGCTTACACAATTATGCTTTGACTGATAAATCGGGGGCAAAAATAGTGAAGAGAATTTAATATTAACCAATTTGGGGGCTGGGCACCCCGCTGCCAGCTCTTCTATCAATTTGGATAAGCGGATGTGCCACTAGTCCAGGTGTGTATAGTCCAATCAACAAGTGAGATAAAGATTCTCTATTTACGTCTGCCTGAGCTAAAACAGAGGCACAAAACATGAATAATTTTGAATGTTTTAAAGGTAGAACATGAGAAATTTACTTGGAGTGACGGTTAAATACCACATGTAGGTAGGTATGGTGGACACATATGAAAAGCTTTGATTTTTGGGAGTTCGATGCACGAGTAGAGATCATACTCAGTACAGGTGGAGGCTAGCAAAGACTGGGAGCGACAAATTAAGAGAGAAATAATGGCCATAATCATGCATAGCACCGAAAACATTATTAATCAAAACATAAATGGTGTTACAAGTCAAAAACTAAATGATCATAGAGGCTATAAGTGACTGGTTTGTAGTCATAAACATGGTGTAAGCATGCGCCAAGTCAACCAAATAAAGCATTCAAAGGAGAACACCACAAATTTATGCTTCAATGTGATAAAAACAACTGATGATTCTTTCAATGGCACATTAAGCACTCTCAGCTATTTGAGACAAGTCATGCTACAATAATAATTACTAAGCATAGAATTAGAATAACATCCAACATGACATGAAAAAGTCTAGCCACGGTCTATACGAGCTTCTTTTTGCACCGCTATAAGCACGAAAATTGTACTACTACTTTCCAACACTAATCATTTTATACTAAAAAAAATTCCAAGAGATATTGTGGGGACCCCAGACTATCAGTCCGAGACCTCAAGTATGCATACATTCACGATCCTATGATCAGTTAGTCGTGAACAACATACTCGAGTTGGGATTGCAGATTACAACATCCACTACACAAATACACGTCTTACACAACTGGTCTCGTGACTCAGTTCAAAACAACTGCCACGCAGGGCTGCAAACACACTAAACAACGGAAATCTTCAAAACGAACTCGTGGTAAACCCAAGTCATGCCTTGACTACCTACAGGCTACTGACTCAGAGACGTTCCTAGTTCGCATAGTCGTCAGCGACGCCATCTTCGTCAGGTTCTCCGGCGTGCTGCTCAAAGTCTGGCTAAGACAATATCTAGGGACAAAACAAATATGAGTACATTGGATTGTACTCGCAAGTCACCTCAAATGAAAGCTAAAGCATGCAAGTATGCATTTATAAAGGTGGTAGGAAGGCTGTAATTAGGTTTCAAGTAGCCATGATGAATTGAAGACCCATCATGGTTGATCAAGTTTTAGATTTCCTTATTGAAGAAGATACTTCAAAAGATACTTAGTTTCTCTTGTAAACATTGCATGTCCACAAGGTTTTTATAAAGCATTCTAAATAAAAGAAAAAATTCTTTGCAAAAATTCTTGGAAGATCGCATCTTCAAAATCATCATTTTCCCATACCTCAAAGGTACAATCATTTCCCTTTCCGAGTACCTCCCAGGTACAACTCCAAAAAAACATCTTTTCCATCTTTTTGAAAACATTAAGACAATGCTAGCTACATGGCCATTCAACTGTCCATATCCGAGGACTCGGCTATTCTGAATAGTTTTACTCTGCAGAGGTGTACACAATCCACAAGATCCAGTACATCCGCCGTGAACAACCATGGACTGTCCGAGACAGTATGTGAACATCAGATAACTACCTCTTCAACTGGGTTGGTTCTCCCCGGCACCGAGTGAGTCAGTTGTATCGATCCAGTTTCCCCTGACAACACACCTCCATGACAGGAGACCCAATTGTTGCAACTGGTGGTGAACTTAATCCCACACTCTGAATGTCCCATGCTTTCCTTTCTGGCGAAAATTCAGTTCAGGGGACTCTAACCCCTATAGCACATTGAGGTAGACACGGACTAACACCGACAAGCTTTTAGCTAGACCCCGTGCCCATATTGAGGTAATGTGGCAGTATGGCTTGGTTGTCCGGCGAAGACTAGGTTATGTGTCATTTTTGGAAAACAAGTTGAAAACATTTCCTCCTTCACATACCTACCTCGGACAAGGTCCCACCTTTCCTCGGGGTTTTTCCAAAGCTTTTGTTTTCCAAAAAAATCAAGTTAAAATGTCCACTAAGGGACTTAAATAGATTAAGTGATGATACTAAAATGTCTAAAGGGCTTGGTAACACCAAGATTGTATAATGGCTATAGCATAATAGATACATCACATAATCCACTTAAGAAAATAGTTTTTGAGTCAAAATTTTGTAAAACTTCAGAAGTAAAACATGCATGAGAGATAATGATAAGTAAACAACCAGCAAGAATTTAGAGTGGCTTGCCTTAGCACTGGTCTTGGTCTTGCTCTTGAAATAAACAAGAGTTGCAATAAAAACCTCTCCGGGAAATAATACCTTCTTTGTTATCTAATGTCGTAAAATAAAAAGGAAAACACCCAATCAAAACCAAAAAAGGAAAGAATTTGCTAAAAAAAGTAAACATACATCAAGCAATTCATCAAACAAATACACTCAGAAACAATATTACTAGGGTACACATCAACAAGCAAAACATGCACAGACAATACAAGGGATAGACACTAGAAACAATTCTATTAATCCTCAACCAAATTGGCATGAGCTGAATGGGTGTGCCACTCCCATATCATGTCAAAATAAAGTTAAATGACTCTCTGGTCATTTGTGAGGATGAAGAAAACAACAAGAAAACAACTGAGGAACACATACACAGGCATTGGAAAATAACAACAGGCAATACCACAAACTTATAGTAACACATTCTTGTCTAAACATGGTGAAATGATATAACAAAAGGATAAGCGACATAATAAAAGAGACATATAAATACTAAACATGTCATGGCATCACTCAATACATGAAAATAATCATGGAGCAAAACAACCACTAAAACTAGACATGGAAAATGACTATTTAGACATGTATACAAACATAACCATAAGAGATCATCAAACATGGTTTATTCTAACATGATAGATCTATAAGATAGCATCCATATAACAGAGAAATCAACACCTAGGAATGCTAGTGATATAAGAATACCAATCTAAACAATTAATGAATAACAAAGCACACAAATAGCAATTATGGCAGAAAACACCTAAAACCAGCATTGCATGTCCAAATGGTCTAGAGCTCTTTCAATAATGCAAGAAAGTATTATAGGCCAAAATATCATTAGCTATGCTATGAAAATAAATACTAAAGCAATCACTGAAAATAGTTTACTAACATAATAAAATAACAAGACTAATTCCTAAATGTTAAGAAAACACTATAAGAGAAGAAAACTAGTAGCAAACATGGTTTTTCACACACTTTCCTAATATTCTAGTGACACACACACAAATCACATCATAATGGTGGATTAACACACTACACATGCTAGGAATCACATTTATAACAATAAGAACACAATACCACAATAAATAAAAACATAATAAAAAAAGGCAGAAAAGGGCTAAACACTAAATAATGCACCAAGCCTATTATGTAACTCCTAAAATCATGAAAACCTTGGATTAGGTGCCTCTAATCACTAGCAAACCAAAAAAATGGATTCACACCAAAATTCATCACCAAGTAAATTAAACAATTTACATAAGTGCTCTATGGTCCTAATACAAACATGCATGGCATTTTCACACAACAACTCAAGTCAACACAAGGTTAATTTCTACAGATAGGTGAAAACAAGAGCTACTCAGAACAATTTAGTTTGGAAGATTTGGATACATAAAAACTCAAGTTGTGATTTAAATGGTGAAAATGAGTGATTCTGCCATTTAATTTAGTTCTCCTAAAATATAGCACAAAATAGGGATCCGAAAGTTGGAGGTGGTTAAGAAAATGCATATCTACTAATTCTATGCTTGGTTTGGAAAGATTTTCACCTTAAGTATTTTTAAATGGTTCAACCAGAGAAGCAGATATGATTCTACAGGAAAAAGAAATTAACCTGTAGAAAAAAAATAACGGGCCAGATCTGTTCTTTGGAGGTTGAGCAGAGGCTGGATTCGAAGATTTGAGCCAACCCACGAGGCTTTCCCGCACGGTGGAGGAAGTCAAACGGAGGGCAGTGGGCCGCGGCTGGGCCCAATGGTCAGCGACGGGGGTGGATGAACCGGTTACTCCTGTCGGATCGGGATCCGATGCCTACGAGGAAGCCACATCGATGCGCGCCGGCGACGACCGAAAAATGGTGGCGAAAATAGAGGAAACGGCGGCCAGGGGTGAAGGCTCGCCGGAGAATCAACATAGCGCGCTCCCGGGAGCGACTGGAACCGAAGAAAGGTCGAGGAGGACCAGGGAGACGTCGCGCATCAGATGCTCATGCCCGCTCTTGCTGGGAAAGACTCTAGGCCAAAGTTCAACAAGGACCCGCGACGGCCGGCCATGTCGAGGATGGCGGCGAATTAGTGATGGACAGGGGAGGGATTAGGGGTGGTCAAGGGTAATAGAGATGAGAGGGGAGGCCAAGGGAGCAATTGGCAAGGGGGGAGGGAGCCTCTAGCTTCCGCTCAACGGTGTGGTGGTCGGTGGAGATTTCTAGCTTGATCTCTTCGATTAGGAGGTTAAGGGAGAGGGCTTTCGCGAAGAGAGTGCTATTGGGGAGTAGAGGAGGTGGAGTGGCAAGCTTGAGCACAATAGGAAGGCTCGGGATGGCGTGGCAGGTGAAGGAGGAGCTCGACGCCACCTGTGATCTAGCTTGGCATTTAGCCTATGGAAGAGGTGTTGAGGAGAAGGGGGAGGTGTTGGGGATAGAGACCATGTCCAGGGTATTGAGTGAGAAGTTTTCCACCTCGTAGTGCAAGAGAGAGGTAGAGACTGTGAGACAAATGACCAGGACATGCTTGAACTCAACAGTGTCCAGAAATGACAGAAAGTGTTTTTGGTTTTTTTTTCACAAGTAATTTGAATAGAACCCATGTGAAATATCATGTCCATTAGATAGCGAATGAAAAATAAAGTCTAGGGATGGTGGCCTCACAAGTTTTTGAAAATATTTGTTTCACAAAATTTTGGAAATTCAAAAACTGCTGAAACTGTTTTTAAATGGTTTCTTCAAAATTTTCAACACAACTTTAATTTTTTTTTTGTATAAATAAGTCCCACATGACCATAGGCATGTCAGGTAATTTTCCATGAATTTAGGAAATAATTTTATTCACAAAATATTTAAAAGTCCATTTCTGGCCTTTTGGAAAATCTTTACCTACTAATAAAAGAAGTAAGGCTTCTTGTGGTACGTCATTAAAACTACCTCTAAAGTTGATGAAAATTACCCCACTGCCACCCGTAAGTTACATAACGTTTCGAGTTTTTTTTTGCCCGTCAGCCTTTCTCGCGCGACGCCCTCACCATTACTTCGCTCTCGGTTAGTGCATGGACTGGCCGATCGAAAAGGCAACACGTTTTCCTTCAGCAATCTGTATCTCTTAAGTAAAAAATCCAAGCCGTCATGTTTGAGGTGCAAGCGCTCGAGCCGAGCGACTCCTGGACGCGGGTCAAGGGCATCATCGTCCGCACGATCTTTCATTGGCGTCGCTGCTCCGGTTCTTTTCCGCTACCGCTGAACCGCTAACCTAGAACGACATGACCAGAGAAAGCGCAAGGTCTCGACGACGATGAGATGGCCATCAGTTACAACCGTTCGGCGCTCATCCGAACGTTGAAGACTACAGCCTGCCTGACCGGCGTGCCTACCGGTGTGTGTTCATGGGCGTCGAGGTTGACCTGTGCCGACGCCGCCTACGCACACCATCGAAGCCTAAATCAAGAACGACCATTGTTGGAACGCCCCCGTGAGATTGCATGGAAAATCGGGGCTATACTAACAGCCCACGGAGTTGCCAGGGAGCGTTGGCGGCCAAGCCAGTGCCCGGTAGCAGTACATGCGTAAACCGGTCCGCGCTCCCAATCGACATCACGTACAAATTCATTTGCGACGACTGTCTCCACGCCGGCTGTTACCGTACTGCTGTGCGGCGGCAGCAAGGACGTTACCGCAACGGTCTGTGGTCAATAGCACGTGACAGTGCACTAAGGCAAAGTTCTTCCTTCACGCGAGATGGCAGTGAGCCAGACTGCCAGTGTGCCCGTGGTCAATAGCGCTTGACAATGCACTCGGGCAAAGATCTTTCTTAACGCGGATGGCAGTGTGCTAGCGTGCGTAAAATGTACATAGCAGTCTAGAAGGTGGAAATTTGTAGGTGTTGGAGGCAGTGACGATCAAGGGAGATGGCTACAGCTTATTCTGATGATCATTGATCTTTTCCAGGATCTCCTTCCGGTACTCAATTGCATCACCAAGAACAAAACACATGTTCGTCTAGCAGTGGTAACCATACAAATCACCTCATTAGCCAGCCAGGAAGAAACTGTAATAGGTCAATTGTACGCACATGGCCGGTGAAAGAAGTAGCAACCAGGCTCAAGGGAAAATAGTTAATATAGAAACAACCCTAATATATAGTGCAAAGAAGTACACAATGTTTCATGCTCTTTTTCGGCTCACACTCTGAAGATTCTCCTGCTTGAAACTATACATCCCTACCGATATAGGGATTTTTTTCTAAAAGTAAAGATGTATTGATTAACTCAACATGTCCATGTTTTTTCTGCAGTCGAATTTCTATTTTTTGCCAAGTTCATTACGGGCATCCAGTGGTTTGTCAAATTTTTCAGGGCTTCATGTCAAAACCAGGCAAGAATAATTAATAAAACAAAAACCGGGCTTCAATTTTTTCAGGGCTTTATGTCGACCGAAATATTTCATGTATTCGAATCTTCCAGGAAACAACAAACTAAAATTGGTCGTAAACTGATTTTCATCTTCCGTTGCAACGCACGGGCATATTTGCTAGTAAAATATAATAAGTAGTAAAAAGCTTTTAAAACAAATATTCTTGAGTTGGGACGAGAGAGTATATAATACAGGTTTCAAAAGTGGTTTTTAATAAATAACTCATTTGAAAATATTTGGGGTTCCAAGTGGAAAAATGGTGAAAACATGAGATTATTTAATAGGCCAAAAACCCTGAGAGAAGAATGATTAAATGGCCATTGAAAAATAAATGGATCACATGGATATGATGTATAAGTCATGAAGATATCAAGGGTAGGTCGATGGAGCCCAAAAAATATAGAGGAGTGATTTTTAGGTAGATAGCCAAAATGCATCCAGATAACAGGGATATGATCCTTATTATGCAATGCCTTCAAAAGGACTTTGGAAGGAAATGCTAAAGGGGTTCAATATCCAATTTAACCATTTGGATAGGGATCATATATATGTACTATGTGTAACATCCCAAGTATGAAAACATCCCTAGAATGTTTGTTTTTTGTTTAATTATTGTTTTGCATCATGGCATCTTAATCATTGATTTGTTTTCCTTTGTTTGCATCTGTTTTTCTTCGTTTTCACAATTGAAATTCAAACATTAATCAAATGCTTTGTTTCATACTTGTTATGTTACAATTTATTTCCCAAATAAAAGGTTCAAATAAAACTCCCATTTGTTTCCATGAAAAATAACAAAAAGGCTCACTATTAATTTGTTCTTAATATTTCACTTAATTCAAATGTCATTCAAATTCAATTTCAATTTCAAACAGCACCCAATTTCAACTAATGAAAATTACCAAAACAATTATCATCATTTGATTCCAATTAAAACTATATGGTCACCACATTTAATTCTTGTTTTCACTAAGTCACTTAATCATCAAATCCATTCAACTTTGAATCAAATTACAAACAACATTTTTATTTTGAACTTTTTGTAAAACAAACACTTGCAACTTGTTGCTATTACATAAATAAGTAACATAAAATTTTCCCTAAATTTTTCTACCCCAAAAACCTATCTAATTCTTCCTATTTCTAAATCAGCAAAAAAAAAGGTAGCAAAACAATTAATAAAAAGAAAAAAAAACGCAGGAGAGGGGGAGAGGCAGGCCCAACCAAAGTCGCTGCAGCCCGGTACCGGTCTCCCCCTACCTCCGTATGATGATGTCGTCACCATGGACAGCGACCTGCTGCCCACTGCTCCACCCCATCCCCCCCTCCTATAACTACCTCCTAGATCCCTCAGAAACCCTAAACCTAGCCGCCTCTCTCCCTCCTATCTCCCCACCACCGCCGCCATCGAGGAGCTCGTCGCCTCCGTTTCTACTGTCACCGCCGCCGGCCGCCGGAGCATGCCGCCGCCGCCTCCGGCACCCCCCGGCCGTGCCGCGGCCACCCCTGCGACGAGGGTAACTCCCCCTTTCCATTCCCATACCTTGCCCCCCTCGATTTCCTTGCGGACACCTCGTTTTTCTTCCATGCCGTGGTTGAGTTTGCAGTCTTTGTTCGTTGACAGAGAGAGAACGACTGTATGTACAGTCGAGCGCTTGCAGCAGTTCAGATCGTGTGCAGTTTCAGTTATGCCGATTTGCTATACTCAAAACCAACTAGATCCCGCTATGCTTCACAACAGCGCAGCAGCCCAGCTGGTGGACTCGCTGCGCGCGCAAGCAGCAGCTCGCGAGTTCAAGTCCCGCACCCCCCACCTTTTTCTGTATATTTTCGATTTGTTCAGTAGTAGTTGTCTGAACCTTAAGCCCCCTCGGATGCCCCTTTCTGTCAACACAGCGCACCTAGCCTAGTTGGTGGCTGTTCCTTGCGCAGCAGGCAGGAGGGCAGGGTTCGAATCCCCCCTCTGCATCAAAAAAACCATCTTTTTCTTTTTTATTTTCCTAGATCCAGATCTCTCCTAAATTGCTCACAGGTCCCTGTATCTTTTACCTAGGTCCCTGTAAATTTATTTCCAAGTCCCTGTATATTTTCTAGGTCCATAATTATTTCTATAAACCATAAAATTGCTTAAACTTGGTAATTTAATAACTTTTGTTTGGAAACTCCAATTGCAAAACTTTAAACATGTAAATCACTCCATTTTAAATTCTCTACCCAAATATAAAATTTGTTTACTGTTTTGAATATTTTAAATTGGTGAAATATTTAAATTCTTGTTTAACTCACTTAATTTTGCAAAATTCATAACTTGGGCATCAAAATTCCAAACTCAACAAATAAAATATGTTTTCCATCCCATTTTTCATGTACTTTGCAAATATAAACTTTGTTTCATGTTTTGAATAATTATAATTGGTTAAATAATTTAAACCTTGTTTAAATCATTTAAAATTGCTAAATTCATAACTTGCTCAAATTAAATTATTTTTGAACCTATGAAATATGTTTTCAAACTAGAAAAGTATAAACTTTTCAAATATGAAATTGGTTTAATGTTTTGAACAAATAAAAATTCAAATAAATTCATACTTGAATTTAATTCATTTAAATCTTGTTTGACTTGTTTAATTCATAAATAATTCATCCTAATTCCTTTTTCAATAATTGAAACATGTATTCCACCTAAAATTTTGTGTACTTTCCAAATATGAATTTTGTTATTTGTTTTGAACAATTAAACTTGATGAAAACAACAAATGCTTGTGTAGCACCTTTAAGGAACCAAAATTCCTTAACTTAATAACTAAAATTCCAAACTTGGTAAACCTTATTTCAAAATTGTTCTATTGTTGTTATTTTTCTGTTTTCCTCATCCATGCATCATACTAATCCACTGTCACCTGTTGGTTAGTTGTAAAACAATTGTTTCAACCATAATTCATGGGCTTTTCATATGCAACTTGTCGTGGGATGATCACAGCAGATGTTACCAAGGGTAACTGATCTAGGGGCAAGTCGACACAGGCGTTTGGGAGAGGGTTTAGCTCGAAAGAGAACATGGTGATAAGCGATCTAGGAATCGGCACTCAACTCGCCGAGTCTCGAATATGGCTCTCGATTTATACTGGATACTCGATAACAGGTGATATGATTATGTCGTGAATCTCTGCCAAACTAAGCCTAGGGGCCGGTTTATAAAGCACCCGTACCCCCCCTGACTTGCCTTCCAAGGCGCAGCTCGAGTCCTACCCGAACTTTGCTTACAAACCCTAGCTTTCCTTACCGCAACCCACAATCCGGGTTACGAGGCCTACAAACTTTGGGCCTTCCAGAAGTCTCGTTATCCTTAGTCGGATCTTGTGCAACATCCTTTGGGCCGGGTTACACCTTGGAGTTGGCCTGCCGGGTTACTATCCCCCCATCAGTAGTCCCCAGAATAGCTTGGGCTTCCTGGATTCCTCCTTGAAGCGCTGGCTATTCCCTGCAAAAATATCAAACGCTCAAGCGTATGGAGGCCGGGTTACAATGCTTTGATAAATGGCTGGGTCCAACTCCATGGTGACCATGCAATGACCCGGCTCTCCTCCAAATGCTTCTCCTAATTTTCCAGGTCTGAGTCTTAATAAAAACTCCACGACTCTACACTTTTCTCGATAATTAATCCTGATACCAAGGAAAAGATCTTCCTTCCTTTTTTATCTGAACACCTCCCTCCATGCTAAAAATGTATCTCGCAAATTTCGAAATAGACAGCCATTACCCCGTATTTCCCGGGTTCCGCCCGTTGGGCTAAGTTTTTCCAGCCTGGCCGTTATAAATAAGCCCTCGGAAGTAACCCTAGCTCCAACGGCTTATTTTCCCCATTCCTCTTCCTTCCTCCTTTCAAGCTCGAGCCCACAGAGCGCCAACACGGAAGCCCCGCGCGCGTCACCGGAGCCCATCCGCCGCCGTTTGCGCTCCGCCACAGCGCGGTTCACTCCGCCGCCAAAATCCGCCACCAAACCTCCAATTTGCCCGCCAAGAATCGTGAAAGGGCACCAAGCTTGCGTCATCTGCCTCCGCAAAGCTTCGCTTCAATCTCCTTCGGTAAGTCTTCTACATCCTCTAACTTATCCTCGTAATTTCTTAGTTTCTCCTCAAGTTAGATCTGAATCGAGCCGCCCGCGATTTCTCGGGTCATGCCGAATCAAGTCACTAGTGTTTACTCTAGCCCACCCAATAGATAAGATACACAGTTTAACTCACTCTCCTATCACTTGTAATCACTAATTTTGCCACAAATTCAGAAATGAGATTCCCAATCTGGGCTGGAGTCATCTAAATTTTCCGCCTTTACTCCTATCACCCGGAAAGTCTTTCCTCTCCGGCTCATTTGCTCATAATAGACGTACGGGCAGCCATTTACCCTCCCCGAACACTTATCTATGCATAAGATTCCACAGCCTTTGTAATAATGTGCGATACCCGGACAACTCATACCTGGCTTAGCAAAGTAATACCCGGATCATGTTTAACTTACCAACACTTGCTCAACTGACAATTTCCGAGTTTTCACTTCTCACATCCTTTCCTTGGACGCTTTTTCAGGTTAACCCCATGGCGCCCAAGAAGCAGGGAAAGCAGCCAGTTAAGGCCAAAACCACAAATTCCATATCCGCCAACTGGGGGAGGTCCTCCGTCACCAAGGCCAAACTAGAGGAACTGGTTGAACTAGGGGTTCTACCCCCTCAGGAGACTATCCAGTGGAGAGTACCGGGTAATGAGACCCGGCCCACTCCAGCAGAAAATGAGGTAATCTGTTTTGTTGAACATGTGACCCGGGGCTTCCGGCCTCCGGGTCATCCTTTCTTTCGCGACGTTTTAAGCCATTATGGCCTTCGCATTTTCGACATAGGACCCAACTCCGTTCTAAACATCACTCATTTTATCGTTCTTTCCGAGTCTTACTTGTGCAGTCCGCCAAGTCTGGCCCTCTTCGTCGAACTCTTCCAGTGCAAACCGTGCCGCGAAAGCGGCGACGGTGCACTTCTTGCTTGCGGCGGGGTTTCCATCCAACGCCGCAAGAACTCCTTAATGCCTCCTCTCACCCTCAACTCCCACGTAAAGCACTGGCAGCTCTCATACTTTTACTGCCGGGACACCTCCCCACCCGGCGAAAAGAAATTGCCGGGTTACTCGGAGGGTCAGCTCGATATCTCTGAAACTTTCAACGCCTTTGCCCCTGACTCAGACAGGGAGGCAATCCTGCCTTCATTGGCTAAAATCTCCATCTTATCAGCCCAAGGCCTCATCGGGCTCAACCTGGTGAAGACTTGGGTCGATTTCCGCATCCAACCCAACTCCATCCGCGCAAAGCTGATGTGCGAATACTCGGGTCAAACCACAGACCCGATCCGATACTCCACCAGCAATTTCGCTCCTAGCGATGCCAACAAAACAATCAAGGGCTTTCTGACGGAAAAGCTCGAGGTGATCCGGAACATAGCCGGATTAGAACCTTTCACCCTCGAGAACCCGGCCCCCGCGGTAAGGACCTAATTCTAACAAGTTCAATTTTATTCGTTCCTCTTGATACAACTGTTAATCCTTGCTCTGGTGTCTCCACCTCAGGCCGACAGTGACTTCTGGAAGGCGGATACTCCTCCTAACTCCGGAAACCCGGAAGAGGAAGGGGATGCCGTTAACTCGGACGAAGGTACACACTTAGTCCCCTTGAGTACGTCATGCCCTACTTCTCATTTCCATACTATAATCTTGATTACTTTCAGAACAAGAAGACCAAGACGAGGAGGAAGAAACGGACGGCAAGGTGGAGTCTGCCAGTGATGAAGATGAACCGGAGCCAGCAATTAAAGCCGGATCCAAAAGAAAAACCCCAAGGAATCGTTTTCCAGGTTTCATTTCATTTCTTTGTGCTTAATTTGCGTTCCCTTGATATCATTCATGAGCTAACCCTGTCATCACCCCTTTGACCATAACTGAAGGAGCCACCTGCGTCCAAACGTAGAGTGACCCGGAACCATCCGGGTAACGAGACCCTTAACCCGGGTACTTCATCGCCTCCAGCTCGACATACTGGTATTCACCATACACAAGAATCTTTCCCAAACATTCCCTCACAAAGTAATCTCACACCTTGCTTGGTATTTTTCAGTATCTTCCGGGTCCAGCAGCGGCTTTCCCTCGGACTTCGCGGTGAACCCCGGGTAACGTTCTTTTCCTGATGTTATGCCGAACTTTTATCGCCCCTTTCATGACTTATGCGCTAACTGCACCTTTGCACTTTCTATAGAGCCACGGTCGTTGTTAGCGACCAGGAAGACATGGAAGTTGAGGACCGGGGTAAGAATAAACCGACTGACGATGCATTCACCACAGCTGGTGATGAGCAAGCGTCACCAACGAACCCGGCTAGGCAAGAAGCCGGGTATCCAATAGCCTCGCACGCAAGCGAGAAGGAAAAAGGCGCAGCTGCGGGCGCGGGAGGAGGGCCAAACTCCGACATTCGGATGACCCGGGTGCCGTCTCCTGTTACGAAGAAAACTTCTTCTCCAAATTTCCACGCCCCCGAGTCTTCTAACTCGGATAATAATGATTTTAACCAGCTGATGAGTGCTCTCCTGTCCATGAAAGCTTCAGAGGGAAATGTCTTGTAGCGTATGGCCGCAGCACATCAGGTAACATTATTTGATATTCCTTACTACACACCCAGTCCCCAAGTTCGGAGCATAACTTGCTGAAGTTGTGCTCGGTACTTCATACAATATTCGGCTTGTCATGATATCTGACTTACAGTTTTACTCGTTCCTTGCAGGCGGAAATTACTCGGTCCGACGAGGTATTACTCAAGACCGAGCAGCTCCTGCTTGCTGAAGTAAAGCGCAGAGAAAACCTTGAGTCGGAGGTGAAGACTTTGAAAAAAGATGTCTCCAGATACAAGAAGAAATACGATGCTGCCCAATCTACGCTGAAAAACTTGTCGAACCAGGTTGCGGACACTTATCGCATCTTGCTAAGTAAGTTTTTGTTCGCGATTAACTTACATGCCTCTATCTTATCGTTATAATAATCAAGATTACTGATATGCTTTCTTTTATTTCAATTGCAGGTGCTAACCTTGCTGCTCCAGAGGATGATGCCGTTGCTATGACTAAAACGCTAAAGACTGTGCTCCGAACATTTTTTGCCGGCACAAAGCTTTTATTGGATGCCGTGAAATGGCCTTCCGAGGTATACCCAGGCGAAGAAAACCTTATGCAAGATTTTTCAACGGTGCCTGGATGGATTGAAATATGGAAGCGCTCGTCTTGCCGAGTCGGTATGAACCGGGCCTTTACGCTGGCGAAAGCTTATTTTCCTAAGCTTGACCCGGCAAAGGTAATATCCGGGTTTCCAGAATTCAAGGCTGACGGCTCCAAGTTTACGCCCAAGGATTTCAAAGTTATACAATCCGCCGTACGCCACTCGGCTACTGCCTTGGCCGATAAGATGGAACTGGACACAATCATGAGCTCGTACGACGCTGAAGGCAAAACCATTTTGGTGGAGGCACCCCCTCCCTTCGACATGCTGGAAAAATGGGCGACTGACCTGGCCAGGAGGAAAGAAGAAGCTGCTAAGAGAGAGGCCGAGTTAGGCTTAAGGCCGTCTACCTCTACGCCGGCTGTTCCTCCGCCTGTCCGTCCTGATGTGGAAAGTCCAGGCAATGCTGCTGGAAGGCTAAGGAGCAGGTCCAAGACCAAGACCCGGAAGACCATTCCCAGGATGCCGAGTAGGATGATGTCTTGTAAAAAACTGGTATGATTTTGATGATGCGCTTGTTGCGCCATTGATACTGGTACTGTCACTTTGTACTTTTAACTCGTGATAACTTTATGCCTTTCCCGGCTTTTGATAATCTCGACCCTTGTTTTTAAGCTTATTCTCGATACCCGATTGCTTTTGATTCCCTTTTCGAGGCTCGGTTAGCCGAGTATCGTGGGCTTTGATAAGCGGACTTTTCTTTAAGTCCCCAAGACTCGGAAGCCAAGGTTTTTCGAGCTTAAATAGATAAACAGCTTGTTTCTGTTTCGAAGTCCCCAGTCCCCATGACCCAAAGTACGAGCCAGGGGGGTGTGGCCTTTCTCAGATGACAAACTGCTCTTTACTAAGCCGAAAACCAATAGCCATTCACGTAAATACTGAAGTCATGCTTGATACTTGTTGAGTTTCCGGCTATTTAGCCTTGTACTCTGCATAGACTTGTGGTTTAGATGACCCTTTTGATTATCTTGTACTGTAAGCCGGCTTTCGCGTGGATACCATGTTGTTACATCTATACGAAAAACAGGGTCAAGCAAGTCCCATTGGGCTGCATGGTTTGATTGTAATCGTAAGCGAACAGATCATGCCACTTTGGTGCGATTCACATCGAGCTTAAGTAAGAATAACCAAGAAATTTGGCTCCTTCGTCCGGTTATAAGATTGCAGCCGTACTCGTCTTGCAAGTAATCGGCCCTCATAACTCATAGGCATCAAGGCCAGGTCTCTGGGTTTGTGACTACTATTTAAGCAGTTCAATTCCCAAAGACTCATGTACGTGCAACGTATTTTGATGATACTGATGTATTGATAATAACAAATATCACTTACTTGTACTTGAAGCAAAGACCATGATAAGACTTGAAAACCATCTCTTTTATTGATACGAAAAAATTTGTGCCAGCAGGCCGCCTCATTAAAAACCTCCCAGTCCCCTTAGGTACCCTGGGTAGGAAAAGAGCGCGTATGAAACCTGCTGTCCGTTACACTGCTTTAGTTCTTCTCGAGAATCGGCCCCAGGCTGGCACGGCCGATGCACATTCTCCACTTGTTAGTCCCTTTCATAATGAGTACCGGGTTTGTTAGCCAATCCGGGTGTGTCGTTCTTGTAGCGCGGCTAGTTGTAGATAGCGGTGTGATTTCCTCTTCGACGCCAGGGGGTTTGGAAGGACCGCTCCTGACGAAGGCCACCATCTTAGGATCTTGTTCTGTCCTAGTTTTTGCTTTATCCCCTTCAGAGGTCGGCCTTTTTGACGTTGCCCTTTCCTCCAGGTTCGCCTGCGACCGGTAATGCTTGAGCTCCTCTTTCCTACAGGCTTGCTCAGCCATTGCTGCATCTCCTTCATCGCATTCAGCTGCTATATCTCGATTTCCGTGTATGGTAATGGTCTTCTTAGGACCCGGGATTTTCAGCTGTAGATACACATAACACGGTCTTGCCATGAACTTGGCGTAAGCCGGTCTTCCAAACAATGCGTGATAGGGACTGCGCAACTTAATCACCTCAAAAGTAAGCCACTCAACCCGATAATTGTCCTTTGATTCCCCAAAAGCTACCTCCAAAGCCATTTTTCCTTCAGGGCACGCTGAATGACCCGGCACTATCCCGTGAAAAATTGTTGTACTCTTTTGCAATTGAGATTCCTTGAGGCCCATGCGTAGAAAAGTTTCCCAGTACAGGATATTGATGCTGCTTCCTCCATCCATCAAGACTTTTTTCAGCTCATACCCATTGACCTGTGGTGCCACTACCAAGGCTAAAACTCCCGGGTGATCGACCCTGTCCGGATGATCCCTTCTGCTCCAAGTTACCTCCTGTTCTGACCACCTCAAATACCTCGGAACAGCGGAAGAGACTGAATTGACCGCTTGTTTCAATATCTTTTTATCCTTGTTAGAGCCTCCAGTAGTGTGCACATGATATTGACCCAACTGTTTGGGGTTAGCCTGAAAACCTCCCGCTCCCCCTTGATTGTTGCCCGGATTTCCTGCTGACGGGTTACCGGCTGGGGGTGGACCGTTGCCCAAATTTCCACCTGGACCCGGGCCTCCTCCCCGACCCGCTCCTCGCATGGCTCTGTTTACTTCCTCATTCTTCCATCTCTGTAAGTCGGCGCATTGCTCCAAGGAGTGATTATCCGGCTTGCCGTTCCTGCTGTGCTTCGGGCACGCCATCCTGAATATATCCCAACTGTTGCCCGGCCTCGGAGGTCCCTGATAGTGTCCTCCATTATGATTTCCGGTATTAAAATTCCCTTCAGATCTGGGTCTCGAAGACCCGGCTTCAGTATTAGCTACAAACTCGGAACCTCCTTCAAATGGGCGCTTGTTCTGACTATTTCCGTTATTACTCGGTGCTGATCCATTGCCGGTTCTTCCACTGTTACTGGTGTTCACCTTCGCTTTCTTGTCATCAACTTCCTCCTCTGTAGTGTCTGTTGCAGCGTGTTTGTTGCATGCATCCATTAATTCTCCCATTGTAACCTCCGATGCATTCCTACTGGACTTCATGCGAGTTAACTTTTGTACTAAAGGAATATACTTGCATGTTTTTGCCATAGCTTGTAGCGCATCTTTGGGCTGAATTTCTGTGGATGAGTGAAGTATCTCCATAACCCGGCGTACCCAACTGCGTGCTGATTCTCCCTTCTTCTGAACGCATCGCTCTAAATCATCAATAGTGAATAGCTTTCTGCACGTTCCATGAAAGTGCTTGACGAACGCGGTCTTTAGTTCTTCCCAAGACTTGATCAATCTTTCTGGCAGGTTGGTAAACCATAACTTTGCTGCTCCTTCTGACATCATCAAGTACATGAACTTGGCTTGAAGATTCTCGGATGCATTGCGGATTGACATTGCCATCTCATAACTACTCAACCATGTTTCCGGATCCATGGTCGGTTCATAGTTCACTACTTTTCCCGGCTCTTTGAATTTTTCCGGGTAAGGTTCAGCTCTGATGTCATCCGAGAGACACTTGGGCCATGCGAGGACGGTTGAGACTGGCCTTACTCGGGAAGCGTGCGATCCAGCCGGGGGCGTAGCGGGGCGCGGTGCTGCAGGCAGCCCATGTGCAGCAGACCCGGCCCCGGCTCTCCGAGCCCTGGAGCTATCCACAACGGCCTGCGCCACCGATGCTGCCGGAACACGGGGAGGAGGCGGCATTTGCTGCTGCTCTTCCCTCCGCCGCGCCGAGTTTGCTTGAATATTCCCTTGTTGTTGACTGGCGTATGGCGTCCCATGTATCCCGCTTCTGTGGTCCGGGTAATTGGCCTGCTGCGCCACTGCAGTGTGCAGTAGATCGATCGCTTGCCGGGTCCTTTCTGCATGGGGCGATTCTCCTACCGGGATCTGGTTCAATGCGAGTGTTGCTGCATACACGTTGTCCATGGGATTGTTGTAGTGGCCTGCTGGTGTGCGAAACCGTGACGGCGGCTGCGGCGGCAACTCGATGCCGGTTGTGACTCTGGTTCGTGGTGGGGGTAACCCGGCCTGCACGTTTGCCGCGCGGGCTTCCGCCGTCACCGGCTGAGGCGCAGTTCCCTGGTTTACAGCTGGGATCGGTTGGTCCTGAGGCGTAATAAACAAAGCTGCCTGGTTAATGACCCCACCCGTGGCCGGTAGTCTAGTTTGATGTCTCTGGTGTACTCTAGATGTTTCCTCTCGAAGCCGGGTTTCCAATGCATCCAGCTCGCGTTGACGCGTAGCCATCCCTTGTTTCTCTGCTTCCACTTGCCTTCTTTGCTGTTCCAACGCGCGGCGAGCCACATCCAGGTCCCTGACACGTTCAGCTGCGTTTTCTGGAGTGATAACCGTAGCGAGGACAGTGGGGTCTAGGATCAGATTGTTGTCGAACAAGGCCGGGTGGCGCGGGTTTGACGGACCCGCCCCCGGTGTCCGGTTTCCCAGGAACCCGAACGTATTCGCGTGCAACTCCTCATCCGCCGCACGGCTAGTCACTGATGCCGACTCTCCGTCGACCCGGGCCGGGATCGGGTTTCCGTTAGCCGCGTCCTGTCGCTGTGCCAATGCCTGAGCCGCCCCGACCGGAGCCGTGGTGATGTTTCCTTGATTAAGGTTGGCTGCGGGAGCCGTGTAGACCGCCGCTCGGCGTATTACGCCTGTTGTGAGTTCATGCTGTTCTTCTCCGCTGTTGTCTTCTCCGTACCGGTCTTCCAGCAGGTCCCGGATAGATTCAGTATCGTCCTTTCCGTCGTCCGGGTCACGCGGGGCCCATGCCGGCTCCTCCGGCTGTTCCCACTGCGTGATGGATTCTTCTATCTGGTCTGTTGCTCCAACTGATTCTTCTCTATCTGACTGGTCGCAAGCATCCTCCCCTGACACAGAATCAGATCCAACATCGTCAGGAGCCGAGCCAGAGGAACATACCATACCGATGAAGACGCTGATCCGGCCGATTGTAACGACAGATCCGGATTCGAGGCGATCCGATTCTGGCCCCCAGCCGGAGTCGTCCACCATCTTCTCTCCTTTGTGGTCGTCGTAGATCTCTCCGACGACGAGGTTCCTCATGCTTTTCCGAGCTTCTCCCGTGATGTAAACACCTTTGGACGCAGGCCCCACGGTGTGCGCCAACTGTCGTGGGATGATCACGGCAGATGTTACCAGGGGTAACTGATATTGGGGCAAGTCGACACAGGTGTTTGGGAGAGGGTTTAGCTCGAAAGAGAACATGGTGATAAGCGATCTAGGAATCGGCACTCAACTCGCCGAGTCTCGAATATGGCTCTCGATTTATACTGGATACTCGATAACAGGTGATATGATTATGTCGTGAATCTCTGCCAAACTAAGCCTAGAGGCCGGTTTATAAAGCACCCGTACCCCCCTGACTTGCCTTCCAAGGCGCAGCTCGAGTCCTACCCGAACTTTTCTTACAAACCCTAGCTTTCCTTACCGCAACCCACAATCCGGGTTACGAGGCCTACAAACTTTGGGCCTTCCAGAAGTCTCGTTATCCTTAGTCGGATCTTGTGCAACATCCTTTGGGCCGGGTTACACCTTGGAGTTGGCCTGCCGGGTTACTATCCCCCCATCACAACTCAAATTGCATGTGGGTCCATTTAATCATGTTGTTACCATGTCAACTAGTTTATTTTTGGTGCATCAATTAAATGGTCATGCATCATCCCATGATTGTGCATTATGCCATGTTATTGATTGTTTGTCTCTTTGCGTTGTTTGTTTGCTTCTTCTCAAATAGACGACGACGTTGAGACAGACGATACGTACGACACCCCTTCTGAGGATCTAGCCCAGTACCAGGCTACTGAGTTTGCAGGCAAGTTATCACTCACATGGACCACTGTGTTCCTTTCAAGATTGGTTACCGATACTTTCCGTTGTCTATTTCTGCTAGCCCTATGTATCGTTGCTTCTGTTACGAACCTATCACATGATACCCTGAACCCTGATATTGCCTCACCTCCACTCCTATAACCCCGTTGCTTGGGCCCGTGTCTTACTAGCATGCTTAGGGTTGTTTTGCTCGAGTCTGTTACCCGTTACTTTCTGTTATTATATTTCCATTATGTTCTGGGGCTCGATGTTAAACAACAACCTGTTAATCTTGAGGTAATAATAATTTGCTGATAAGGCACCGGCAGGAGGCCCGGCGTGGTTTTGAGGCCTGCTAGTGTCGACCCTAATAGGAAAAGGGTCTTGTCTACTGATCCATGATGAGCGCACTATCCGCATGTGGGAAGCGTGTATGGGCGCCCCCCTCAATTTGATTCGATTCGCATCTCGTCCAAATCGCCTCATTTAGTTCGGGTTTTCCATTTCCCGCACGCATATGCAGGTACGAATCCGAGGCCAGGGTGGAACTTTTGTAGTCGGCATTTAGGGAGACACGTTCTTAGAGTGCTATGAGGGTCCCCTTTTCTTCGTGGGGCTTGATTAGCCGTGCGCTCACTGCACGGGGTTCTTTGGGCTTGATGCGAAGAAGAGTTGAGTTGTGTTGAGTGCCCCGCTTGGTGGGAGGCATTCCATCTGGCGGGTTATTCTTACGTGTACGGCCAAATTGGTGCACCCCTGCAGGGATAAATCTTCTCGAGAAGCCGTGTTTTCCGCGGTTATGGTTAACTTGGTGAAAGTACTGGCTAACAAGTACTCAGAACAACTTACACCTAACTAATGATAACTTGACTAGTAATAGCTTTACTGCCACAATAACTTGATCCATCATTAATCCAACTGTATGAGTTATCCTTGGGTTGCTTCTTTGGATAAGGGGCGAGATCCAGGATGGGTTTGTTTGGTGGTTAGTTATAGTTGGTTACGACACGCTATCTTATCCCCGTTCTGTTAGCTGGAAGTTGTATCATGTTCTATAGTTGGTTAATGCAGCCAGCTGCCGCACCTTTTATATCCCCTTTTCTTCCGTTGAACCCAAGGCATCTGTGCTTGGTGTTGACGGGTTACACTTTGGTGAACTGTGAGTCTTGCTTGCCAGTACGTTTATGTACTGACCCCTTTGGGGCTGTGGTTTCCGCAGACTACGCTTTCGAGGATCCCCGTGACGGCTACTACGTGGAGTTTGACGAGGCTGCTGACGAGTAGGTAGCGGACCCGGGCAGGATCCGAGACATCGTGGATGGGCTCCGTTTTCTTTTCATTCCCGGCTTCTTAAGCCTATTTGGATTTGTCTGTACTCAGACCCTTTGAATGCTTCCGCTGAGATGTAATGATGATATGTTGGGACATGTGTCCTCTGGATGATTGTATTTGCTATCTCTGCTCTAGTGAGAGCTATTTGCAACTTATTTCTATTTATTTATGTCTTAGAGATATGTTGTGTTATCATTTTGTTAAACGCCGTTGACGTACCATGTGTGTATGGTATGAAGTACGTCAATGGTAGTATCCTGATTTCTATGGGATGGTTTACGTAGACGATGAACAGATAGGGGTTGGTTGTCACACATACGTGTGTTGGCCTACTCGTAAGAGATGCGGGTGCCGGTAAGCCCCGTAATCCAACCAACTACTGTTCAACGGAACTGCGAGTATCCTCTAGAAGTCCAGGTGCGACACTATGAGATCTATGAGGATAATTGATGAATTGGTCAAGATTTGACATAGATGCAGGTCTCCAAAGTTTGAAGATTTAAATAATACAAAAGATGAGATAGAAATAGGATGGAATATGATACCGATGCCTGGTCTGGTTATTTATAGATTTTATTCATTTAGAACAAACACAAAGACAGACACAAACACAAACACAAACACAAACACAGACACAAACACAAACAACAAGAAAATAGAAATGAAAACACAAGCAGAAGTCAAACATTTCAAAAAGTTTTTGTTAGCCCTGATTTTTGGGTTATTGAAAACAAGTTTTTCCCATCTTCCGAAATTTGGGGTGTTACAGATATATAAATGAAACAAGAGAGTACAACTAATACTCTACTAGAACTAACAGCTCTGAATAAGAGATGCATGAAAAACAGGAGCTAAAAGGATTTGCAGCAGCTAGAAGAAAAACTAAGAATACGAGCATGGAAAAAACGAGTATTCATATCACAGAGCGGAGCGTGTCTCTATCCCACACAAGAATGATGGGTTCCAAATATGTTTATAGAAGCAAGGAAAACAAAAGAAAACAAAACAAAAACAAACAAATGCTCCAAGTAAAGTGCATATGATGTGACCGAATAAAAATATAGTTTCACTAGAAGTGACCTGATAAGTTGGTGATGAAGAAGGGGATGCCCTGGGCATCCCCAAGATTAGACACTTTATTTTTCTTAGAATTTGCTGGGATGAACCACGGGGGAATCCCCAAGCTTTGGATTTTCACTCTTCTTGATCACATTATATCACCCTCTTAACTTGACCCTTGAAAACTTCCTTCACACCAAACTCAAAGTAATTCTCATTAGAGGGTTAGCGCACAATCAAAAACTCACATGTTCTCCTTGGAAACAATCATTATTAATACTTTTAAAAAATAGCTACATCCACTGATGTTTTGTGGAGCAAAGAAATTCGCTCAACATAGTAAAAGAGAGAATGCAAGTAAAAAGGCAGAATATGTCAAAACCAGAACAGTCGGTAAAGACAAATTTTTCGGGGCACGTACGTTGCTCAAATAAAAAAACACAAAGCTATAAAAATATTTGGAAATAGCTCAGGATTAAGAACAAAAATTTGCAGGTCATTTTGATCTTTCTGTGATTTTACACGAATTTAACGGTGGACAGCAGAAATCTGTTTCCTGCGCAGAAATCCAAATCTAACTTCAACTTCCACTAGAGACTTTACTTGGCACAAAAAATGCAAGAAAATAAAGATACAAAGGATTTTCTACAGAAGTAAGCAACACCTTGAATCAAAGAAAACAGAAGAAAACATTGCAAAAATAAAACCATGGGTTATCTCCCAAGAAGTGCTTTTCTTTAACGCCTTTTAGCTAGGCCCAGAAAACTAGAATCAAGTATTTTCAAGTGAAGAAGCATACAAATTGTAGCTTGTTCAAATAATAAAATCAAAAGGAAACTTCATTCTATTCCTAGGAAAGTGTTCCATACCTTTCTTGAGTGGGAATTGATATTTAATATTCCCCTCTTTCATATCAATAACAACACCAACAGATCTAAGAAAAGTTCTTCCCAAAACAATAGGAAAAGAAGCATTGCATTCAATATTCATAGCAACGAAATCAACGGGGACAAGGTTATTGTTAAACATAATAAGAAAATCATCAAGACGAATATCCAAATAAATTTTAACAATATCAGCAAGACAGAGATACTAGCACCAAGATCAAATAAAGCATTACAATCAAAATCATTCACCTTCATTTTAATGATGGTTTCCCAACCATCATCTAACTTCCTAGGGACAGAGGGTTCACATTTTAATTCTTCTTCTCTAATTTGCATGAGAGCATTTGTAATATGTTTTGTGAAAGCCATATTCATAAAACTATCATTAGGACTACTAGCAAGCTTTTGTAGGAACACAATTACTTCAGATATATTGCAATCATCAAAATCAAGATCGTTTTTATCAAAGGTAATGGACCATTGTCTCCCATCTTTCAAAAAAAATCAGCACTTCTATCATGAACAATTTCAGTGGTTTCAGACAATTTAAAACGTTTAACAGAAGAAGTGGAGGTATTGCCAACACCAATTACTTTACCATTAATAGTACAAGGTTTACTAGCATGAGAAGCTTCAGTTTTACTAGTGGTGGTAATAGTGCAAACTTTAGCTATATTATTCTCTGTAGCAACTTCATCTTCTCTTTCCCATCTAGCATGCAATTCAGCTAACATGCTAACATTGTCATCAATTCTAACTTGAATTGCATTCAAAGTTTTGCTTTGTTTAACATCATGAGGCATAACGTTTATTTTAAGAAGATCAACATCAAGAGAATGCTATCAATTTTAGAAGCAAGAACATCAATTTTGCCAAACTTTTCCTCAACAGATTAATTAAAATCAGTTTGTGTACTAATAAAATTCTTAAGAATGTTTTCAAGATCAGAGGGTACACTTCTATTGTTGTTGTAGGAATTACCATAAGAGTTGGCATAACTATTATCATTATTAGAAGGATATAGCCTATGATTGTTGCTACCAAAAATAAGCATTGTTGTCGAAATTGTTATTTTTAATGAAGTTCACATAAACATGCTCTTCTTGAGAAACCAAAGAGGCTAAACGAACATTGTTTGGATCAGCATAAGTTTTACCATTTAAAAGCATAAAAATAATAGCATCAAGCCTATCACTTAAGGAATCTTACCTGGTGGAGCTCTCTAAGTGTCGAATCTGTCGTTCAGCAATTCCCTTAGGTGAACCTATAGGGTTTCGAATAGGAGAACCCATGAGCGCTGGTGGCGATCGTCGGCTAAACAGGGGGCAAGATTTACCCAGGTTCGGGGCCCTCGTAGAGGTAAAACCCTTACTCCTGCCTCTGTCGATCTGTATTAATCGAGTAGATCGGTTACAATGATGGTGGCTCAAGTCAAGAGTATGATCTCGAGCTCAAGGCTTTGGTGTTGCGGTGTTGCTTGGTCCTCTACCGGTGGCTCTCCTGGCCTTATATAGGTGGCCAGGTCTCAAACCCTACCCGGAGAGGACTCGAACTCTAACCCTACGTCGGTTACAGCTTTCCTAACTTAGCCCGCAAGGTATTGCGGGTGGGCTTCACATGGGCCTTTCGGCGCTCCAAGGGCTCCTCCTCTTGGGCCTTAACCTTGGGCCGGAGATGGGGGTGTCCTTTCCCACGGGGTCTAATATCCGTTCCTTCTTCAGTAGCCCCCGAGCGTTTGCTCGATTGGGATTTTCCAGTCGAGTAGACGGTCAAGCTTTTTTTGCTTCTATTGCCCTTGGATAACCAGTATAGGATGCTTCTTGCCTGGAGGGCGTGTACCCTGTGTGATGAGTTTTGTACCCGAGTGTCGAGTAATGAAAAGTGCCTGTTTGTATGGCTGTTTATCGCAGAAGGATATGGCGCAGTAGCTTGGCTCTCCCAAAAGTTCAGGGCCAATTAATTGCGACTAGGGCAAAAACAGTCCTGGCCTACACAGATTCGAGACCTCCGACTCAAACCCGACGAGGTGATCGTTGCGATTGGGCCGTAGTGGTCTTACCGAATCGAACTTAACCTATGGGGGTACCCGGCGCGTCCGCTAGGATTTTTCTTCGTGTTGTTGATACGGAATCATACCGGAGGACGCAGCTTGAGTGCGATTCCAGGCCCTCAAGAGTGATCTTTCAGGTCTTACCTTCATATTCGAAAGAATATGGCATCTGGATGTACCTAGTCGGCTGAACAATCCAGGTTTATGATGTGCAAACATCGTGTGTATGAGTGGCAGGATCTGCCTACTCGCGTAGTTTTGGGTTTGTAGTTCTTTGTCCATACGAATGAGTTTTCGTGTTAGGAGTTTTTATGCCCATATGAAAGAGTTTTCATGTTTGGGATATTGTGCGCATACGAAAGAATTTTCCATGTGTAGGGTATTTTTTCCTGTGAGAGATTTCATGTCATGATTTGTCCATACGAAGTTATTTTCGTGTTTGGACTTTTATTCGAAGGATTTTTGTTCATGCGAAGTTATTTTCGCGTTTTGAACTTTCCTTTCGAAAGATTCTTCCGCTTGATGATGCACGCTATGACGTCATGGCGCATTTTTATCCTCCCGATGGGACGTGACGGAGTGAGAGCAGAAGGGCTGGCCCACTTTGTCAGCTTTTTGACCGGAAACGAGACGTCGTTTCCGGTTTTTACGCAAACTGCGCAGTAAATGCCCACGATCCTCCGTTAAGATCGTGGCAGGAAACAGCATCCACCGCCTCCTCGTTTCGTCTTCGCACGTGGTGGCTGCGATGGACGCCACGTGGCGCATCGAGTGGCCAGGATCGAGTAGCACCGTGTATAAGTATGGGTCTTGGTGAAGCGGCGAAACCTTCCCAGCCTTTGTCTTCCAGTTCATCTTCTTCCTCGCGCTCGTATTCCTTCTCCCCTAAAGCTCGTGCTTAGCAACGATGGCGGGAGGCAAGAAACGCGTTGTTGCCTCGTCGTCAAGGGCCTCGGGAGACGCTCCTCCGCCACCCGCGCCGCGCTCAGGTGATTGGCGTTCGCCCAACACCACAGCCAAGAGCATCAAGGGGATGCAGCGAGATGGACTGCTGCCCCCAGACGCGGAGAAGCGGGTACGCCTCGGCAAGAAGGAGGAGGTACCCAATCCTCGCGCGAATGAACGCGTGATCTTTGCGGATCACGGGTCGCGCGGTCTTTCTCTTCCTCTCCATCCTTTCCTCATGGCACTGCTGTATGTCTATGGCATACAGCTCCATGATCTTCCCCCAAACGCAATGCAGCACATTGCATGCTTTATTGTTCTTTGCGAATGCTTTCTGGGCATTCCCCCCACTGGGGTCTCTGGAAGGCCCTTTTCAAGGTGCGCATCTTTCGCGAGTGGAGACGGAGCTCGGAGAACCGTTGCGCACCGGCGGCTTCGGGATCTAGGCGAAGTCCGAGAACGGCTACTTCACCATGCACTTCATCGACTCCGCCCAGGGATGGCGGAAGAAATGGTTCTATGTAACCGACAACAGCGCGGGTGGAGTCAATGAATTCCATCCGTTCGCTGTTTTGAAGAGGCAGAAGTCTTGGGGACACAAGCTTTCGGCTGAAGAAAACCGAGTCGTCGCTCCCCTACTCGCCAAGGTGGCTGCTCTTCGTGACCAGGCCGCAGGAACTGCGCTGAATGGTTTGCACCTGGCGAGTGTTTTCCTTAAGCGCAGGGTTCAACCCCTGCAAGATAGGCCATCCGCGATGTGGGAGTACCAGGGCGCTGGGGATCCTAGTCGCGTGAGCCGTGAAGGACTCTCGAGTGCAGAATTCGAGAAGAAGATCGCGGCTATCACCAGTTTGAAGGAAGGTGATACCTTCCCCGACTGCCCGGTAGGCGCTTTTGAGGCATCGAAGCCGCCGCTAGCTGAATTAAGTTTTGAATCTCCCAGTCTTGATTTCTTTTCCTTATTCTGAGATTTTGTCGACTGAATTTTCTCTCGTTTTACTTCTATCTTTTCCAATAGAGCTTAGCCGTGACCACCTGCTACCCGCCGATATCTGGGGAGGATGCCTCGGACTTGCTAGCAAGCAACTTGGAAGGCCCAGCTAACACCAGTGTTGCTGACGCCTCCTCGAGTTCCGAGAGTGATTCTTCGGATAGCGTAGAGGACTCGGGCGACGGTCTTCTCCAGCGAAAACGTCGTCGGGTAGAGGGCGACGAGGCCACTTCCAAGGATAATTCTTTGGAGGAATCACCCGGGAAGGAGCCCCTCATTGTAACCCCGCTGCAATCACTCGCCCCTCCTTCAGTCCCGACAATCCAAACCGCCCGGAATGCGGATATGCTGGACGAGGAGGAGGATGATGACGAGTAAGTTTTTCTTCTCACTTGTAGTCGAACATTTCCTTTCGCGTGTTTTCTGACACATTGCCTTCATTGTAGCTTGCAAGCCATCAGCCTCGCAGGTACGCTTCTTCCCTTCCTCCCGAGAAGAGGAACAAAGTGAGAGCTGCGGGTGAGACTCCTACCGCCAACACCTTCCAAAATTCACCGAGTGCAGCCCCCAATGCGGCGACTACGGAATACAGGGAATTTCGGGCAGCTCAGCGGATCCTCTCTCCCTCGCTCAAGGCCAGGTAAACTTCACTATCTGCTTTTTTAATGCTTTTTCGTCCTTGGATTTGTTATCGGGTGCACGTCAGTGCTCCCGATGGGAGTAGCCCCCGAGGCTGTAGTCGATCGCATGCGATCGGCTACAGGCTCAGAGATAGTCTCTTCCTTCTGCTTCTTTTTATCGGGTACACGGCAGTGCTCCCGATGGGAGTAGTCCCCGAGGCTATACTCGAATGTTTACAATCGAGTATAGGCTCCAATCTCACTTTTCTGATTCTTCTATCTTCTTTTTCCTTGCAGTCGCTTATTGACTCCCTTGCGGCGATTGGGCGCCGCGTTGTTCTTGCTGAATCGGAATGCGGGATCCTATGGGCGGACCGTAGTCGACTCGCCACAGAGAATGAGCATCTTCGAAGTAAGCTTAGCCATCTTTTTCTGTTTGCGTTTTTCCATCAATTCTTCGGTTCTGATAAGTGTTGCTGTTGTAACATCCCAATTTTGCTAAACTAGGGTGTGTGGTGTGTGTTCATCCCATACATGCATGGAAACAAAATTTGAAACCAATTTAAACCAATTTAAGTTATGAATTTAAATGGTTTCAGAAAATCCCACAAAAAGTACTTAAAATGGGTCCCAAAATTTTGTATTGAAAAATAATTTAAATGCACCAACCCAAGTCATGGTTTGGTTGGAAATTTTGTGAGCTTTCCAAAGATAGTTTTTGCCAAATTTTATTCTTGCAAAAAGGGCCTCGAAACTTTGTTCTCTATCCTCTTTTATAAAAGAAAAGGACCAATTTGTAAAATCAAGAGAGTCTAGGGGGTTTTCGCAAGTTCCCTTTTCTTTTTGCTTTCTTCCACCTTGGGACAGAATGCAAGCAGCAATCTGCTGCGTGGCCGCCGTCTGGACCTCCTCGTCACCTCTCGCCTCTCTGCTGGGGAGAGAAGATAAGGGCTGAGAAGCCTTGCTGTCTCCTCCTCTACGTACTCCCCCACCTCCAGTGCTCCCTCTCTCTGTATTTCCTCTCCCGGCCGAAACCCTAGTCCGATGGGTCGCCGCCGTGCGCCGCCGCCTCGAGCACCCCCGTTGCCCACCGTCTGGCCCTAGAGCTCCCCTGTGCTCCACTCTTCCTCCTCAAGTCCTAGAAGAGGCAGAAAGGTCCCGCGTCACCGGAATTGCACCTCCGATTTCCGCCATGTCCGCCGTCGAATTTCGGTCGCCGCCGGCGATTCCGGCTCCGCCTTGCAACCCCGACCTGGTCATCACCTTCACGGTGATCTTCTGAACCTTCAGGTGGTCTCCATCCCCTACCTCCCCCTCCGTAGCACCTCCGCATCATAGCCACCGTCCGCCACCGTCGGGCCTCGTCGCCGGCGAGAAATCCGGCCACCATTCGGCCTCCCGCCACCACCCCTAGTTCCCTCTCGATCTGCTCTATGCCGTGGTATAGTTTGTTTCTTCTTTTATACATGAATTCGTTCGAATTTGAATTCAATTGTGAAGAACAGAGAGGATTCGTCCTGGGTGATGTCACGGTGACCTCATATTGATGTCATATATCTACTGTTTAATATTTCCAGAAAATAACTAAATATTGAATAATTAATAACTATTGTTTTATACTTCAGAAAAATGAAAGTGAGGTATTAAAATGTTCAGAAAATTATTCTCTACCCAACTATACCATTTTCATTCATGTTTGAGAAAGTTGAAAAATGACCTTTATTTAATATTGTTTAATCATTTAAAAATAGAAAAATAAGTTTTTATTCAATAAAATTATAAAATTAAAAGTTATATACCAATTTGCTAAAAATGACAAATGGAATCTAGTTATGATGTTTTCAAACCCATCTGAGCAACTAAAATGGTACTCACTTCCAATATTGTCCGAATTGCCCTCCGGGGCCTATTTTGGGATAATTTCAGTAAAAATGCAAAACTGTCATATGAACCCTATAAACCCAACGATCATGTTTTGGGATTTATTTCAGTGCATTAATTTGCTCATGCATACATATTGCGCATTGCATTGATGCCATGTTTGATTGTGTTCTTCTTTTCGGTGTTGTTTTCCCCCTTGGTAGAATCCGACTCCGAAGTGAAGGCCATCAACTCCAAATGACGAATACTTGATCTTAACCGACAAGTCAAGCACTTATTCCAGAAGATCTTTATCTGGTTTTCTTATAACCAAGGCAAGCATAACCTCTTATCTGCTCATATATGGTTTCAACGTGTTTTGAATCTCGTACTTTGCATTCGGTTCCAAACTATTTGATGTCAGTAGATAGAGTTCTCCTATATAATGCATAACCTAGATATCCTGATCCACTGCTCCTAGCAGCTATAGGTTTGTTTGTGCGCGCTCGCTAAACCCTGTGAGTCTTGCTTAGCCATGCCTAGTTGTGATCTGATCCATCCGGTTGATGAATCTGGTCAATACGTGAATCTTTTATGTCAGGTTGTTGTGAATTGTATTATCTTTGATAACTTGACTAAATAACGGCATGGATGTGAGGCCACAATGGGTTGTGGCGTTTTGTCCTGTTCATGCCCCTAGGAGCGAGTTCTCGCCTTCGAAGCCAAGACTGAGCGTGCAACCACACGCGGGGCCTAACAGACCGCGCTCGACTAACTAACTTGTTTGGCCACGTCCATGAGTCACGTAGTTTGATCTTTCCATCTGCGTGTGAGTCAGAAAACGATTTGGAGAAAACTTAGGGCGTGACCGGGACAAGTGATGGACGTACACGATCTTGTTCCCGACTCACAGAACAGGTGCCGTCAGGAGGTGGCCAACTCCCTGTTGACGGGGTGGCCCTGTTTGGGTTGACTCATGGATAGGGTCGAGCAAGGTAAAGGTCGTGGCCAGCCACCCTCTGCCGCGCTCCATGGACGAGCGTACATGTGGCGTTAAGAGTCGGATGGTACGTGTGGGTAAAGTGTACCCCCTGCAGGGATAAATCTCCTCGAGAAGCCGTGTCCACGGTTACAGACGACTTGGCAACGGATTCTGTGATCATAGATAACCTCAACGGAATGACTAAAACTTGTTAACCATGATTGAAGGGTGCCTCCTCGGATATGCCGAGAGGGGTGATCCTTGTAGCATGAGATAGTGTGGGAATGAGAAGGACTTGGTGGAATACAAGAAGATGATGATCTCAGTAGTTGAGTAGCTTTCTCATCTATTTTGAAAACATTCTATGAGACGTGCTATTCCTCCCTCAACTTGCAAAACAAAGATTGCTTTACGCAAATCAGCCTTCGTAAAAATCTTTCCGAAGATAGCAGATATATAATAGGTTAATCAAGTCTTGTTGAGTACCTCCCGTACTCAGGTTTGCTTAATTTTGGTTCAGGAGAAGAACTCCATCGGTGGTGATTCAACGTGGACATCGACAAGTAGTTTGGGGTTCCCAGGTAGCAGCCTGGAATCTATGGGCTGGGACATCGCCTTATGTTGCGGCCTCTTAGGCCTTTTTGGTTCTTGTTGATTAGCAACATAATTTGCCTTCTGTTGTCTGATGTAATGTTGGGTCGTGTGACCTCTGCTTGTAAGCTATACTCTAGTAACACTTGTTTAATAAAGCTTCATGTTTAGAGTACTGCTTTCATCGGTTGTTGGTTTCGAGCTCGTTGTTATACAGTTTTGGCTATGCCTGCATAGTTGTCGCAGTCGAGGGGTTGTGGAGCCGATGATCCATGTCCGAGCCCGCCTGTCGATGTGATCGGCCTGGGGCGAGGTAACCCCAGTAACCCTCGATTGTTGTTGCACTTTCTGGACACATAGCATCTGTGTATAGCTTTGGTCCCGTTTCCTTCAGTTTCACTCGATTCGTGGACGCTTTGATATGCATAGTTGGTTATGACTAGCATGGATACAAGGAGTAGTAGACTGGGGATCCGGAATACGTGCCGATGAATCCAGTCTGCCTGTCGTTGTTTGTTGCGGCCGGGGCTGGTAACCCTGAAGCCCTTGTGAGTCCATTGCTAGGAGCACATAACAGTATGTATATCTTTGGGTCCGGGGTCGTGACAGGTCATGGTATCAGAGCGGGACTGCCTGTAGGAAAACCTTACTGCTTGGTCGATGTTGAGTCTAGTGTTTGTGAAAACTATTTTGAAACTTCAAATGGATTGTGAAAAAACCTTCTTAGGATTCTTTTTACTCCTTACCTGGTATCGCTTTAACTCTGGGTCTCCTTATCTGTTTTGGATTTGAAAAGGTTTTGCTATCTCTTCTAGTCATTCAAAACCTAGGTGCCTTCTCTGGCAAGGACGTTTTTACCCAAGTTTACCTAGTGTTAAAGTTTCTAGAGTCGTGTGAGTTCCATCCTCCGTTACCTCTTAAACTGGGAGATTTCCTTCCATTCATAATCGCTCAAAGTTGTATGGATTCCACATGCTTCACATGTTTCAAAGTTCTAAATCCTGAACCTCGAGATCTGCTTTTCATCTCGAATGTATCCGTTATCCTCTGCTCAAGTTCTTCCGGAGCTATCGTTGTCTTTTGGAAGATAACTCGTGATTGCTACTCATAGTGTCCTTTAAGGCACTAAGATAGTAGTTACTCATTTCTTTAGGTTTTTAATCTTTGGACTTGAACCGAAGGTCCCGGAATGTGCTGAACTGCGGTGGGTTGAATCATGTGGTTATAACCATGTGATGCTCACGCTATCAGTACATGATGCTGACCTTTAACCCAAGTTCTGTTCCTTTGGATCCTGAGGAATCCGTTCTACCTCAGGATGGCTAGGTAATCTTAGCTCTCATAGCCGTAGGCTTTCCTTTGGAACCAAAAGGGATCACAACAAGAGTGTTCTTTATGGTTCCCATATCCTTGTTCTTGATTCAGCTATACCTCTCCTTTAGCATGGGTTTTACAACTGAGTACTACCCTGTGCAATCAACATGGTCTCTGGATTCTACGGAGCATGTTCCTACCCTCCAGTTGCCTAAAATCTCCATTCGTTGGTTCGGACACCAAGTTACATATGGTGTTGGATTCTTACAATGCATTTGCTCTTGTTTCCCGTCATAACGTTCCACTTTGGGATGTCAGGAGAAACAAACTCCAGAACCTCGTTCATCTTTAGGACCAGTTCAAAGTTTTGTAATCTACAAAATAAAGAAGTTTCGTTAGCTTCTGTTCTGTTCCACCTTCCAGTATCACACTCTTTATATCAAGAGGTTGTGTTAAGTATCATTGCCTTATTGATGAAGTGATGCTCTTACCGTCTTCACTCCCCCTTCATCCAAGCTTGAATGCTTGAGAATGATGGGTCTGTTCATCGATGTGTGTATCTGCTATTCCTAGCAATTCTTATTGCTTTGAAACTCTAAGAAAACATCTGTATCCTTCTTAGCACTACTGTTCACCCAGTCTCTACTTAAAGTTTACTGTGTTACCAAATCCGTTCATCCCGGTGAACAATTCTCGGTCAAAGAGTTAGGTTCATACCAAAGATCTCAAGACCATATCGGTTGCTTTGAAAAGCAAGATTCCTTTCGAATTCCTAGACCTAACGGTAGGTTGTGATATTCTGATTGTCTTTCTAGAAGTATCACCAGGTTTTACCTGACCGTGATGTCTACACAAGGGGTATTTGAACTACTCCTCTCTCCAAGAAACGATGATGGATCTCTGGACTAGTTGGTTGAGCTTAAACAACAACTTGGAGAGTTGAAAGGCAAAAGCTCCGCCTAACTTGATCCGTTGTTAAGGGATGTCTAGTTTCCTTGTGTTGAAGCATGATAGTATCTCTTCTGCGGAAATGCTATCACTCTACCCTTGATTTGATTTGGGCTATCGTCAAATCGAGAAAAGATCCAAGGACTATCTCGATGGTGTTTCCACTCATGGTGTTTTTCCCAAGTACACCTTCATGTCCTTTAGTCTGACCAATATTTTGCCTCGTTCATATATCATATGAACCGCTATCCTTGGAGTGCTATGATAAGAGTGTTGTTGAGCTCATCGGTGACATTCCTATTTTCTCCAAGTTGCAAGAGGTTCATGTTGAAAAATTGGCACTAATGTTGGAAACTTTCGAGAACCATCTTTGTGTCATCACGAAGTTGTGTTCTAGATGTTCGAAGTGACTTCCTCTGGTTCATGTGCTTATGGTGAAAGTTGTCGCCGTGGATCCGAGTATAGTTCCATTGTTCCCTCGGGAATAATCTCCAGTCGGTCATGCATGTGTGGACTACTCTTAAGATGGTAGGTTGTTACCTCCATTCATTTGAGGAAGTTTGCATTCACACCAAGCCACTGACTGATTGTTCGTGAAAGAGAAGAAGTGCAAGAACTTCGTTATCTTTGTGACCGTCTTCCCAACAAGGACTCCGATGTTTTCTTTTGCAAGTAAGTCCTGTAGGCGCAACCGTCTTTCGCAAGTTGCTAATACATGAGTTCTGCAATCCTACTCATCTTCTTGACCTTGGCATCATAGTCCATGTCTTGAGAATCCAGCATATATATCCCGTTGGTAACCGGTGCAATCTCTTCGATCATACCTACTGAGTCTCAGTTATCAATCCACTAACTAGAGCTGAATCTCAAGCAGCAATGATGGTTGGTGTTTTCCTCAAGGGTATCGAATTAGGTCTTTTCGGTATCCAGCATGGTTGATGTGGTGGTTGACACAATTAGCCGGAAGGCCTAATGTCATATCCCCTTGAATCCGTAAGAACAACCACTCTCCGTGAGAATTCTTGTCTGGCTTATTCTAACAAGTTTTCCTCACCGTTCTTTCAAACGGAGTTTTACTTCCACTTGATGACCTATAGAAGGCTTGTTATGGGCCTGCTGTCGGTATCTATAACATCCAGGGTAACTTGGAAGTTGATCTCCTCAATACCTCTCCGTTGAACCTCCAAAACCTTAGTTCTCGTGAAAACTAGTTCCCCATGAGAACATCTCTTGGTGTTTTGTAACCCCATTGATCAGTTCCCTTTCTCAAGTTGTTTATACTTGAAGTTCTATTTTTCTCACACATTGTGTGAATTTGTCAGTCACTTCAGCCATGGGATCTTAACCATGTGGTAGATGTATTGCTACGTCCAAACCACAATAGGAAAGAGATTCCCTATTTCTACCGGTGTTTCAACCCTCGTTGGTTACCCATCCTTATGGTGTGATCAAGAATTCCTCCTTTGTTACGGTGTTTCCACATCTTTCGGTTACTCATCTTCTGTTGTGAAGTAACATCCCGATCTTTGACAAAGTTTTTGACAAACTTTAATGGATGAAAGTTCCATTATCTTCCGTGTCCACTCGAAGAGTGAACATGATCCTGTATCAAATTTTCTCCAACGCACGAATTACAGTGTTTTCTCGTGTTTTCCCGCGTCTACGGATATTACATTGTGGTATCCAAGACAATCCTTTCCATCTTGGTATTCTGTTTTAAGAAACCTCGCTGCCGAAAGTTGTTCAACCTTTCTTCTTCAAAAGGATTTAAAGTCTTGTGCAAAGCTCATATTCTAAATCCTTCCAAGAACCATCGTACAAAACCATGAAACCTTCTTTTATTCCCTCCGTTATCTTGATGTGTTTCATGCATGATAACTCAACAGTTTTTTTACGAACATCCTTGTCATGAGTTGTCCATGAGATACTCGATCTTCGTGAAGATCATTTCCTAAGAGTTTCCCTCTTACCTAGGTGTATCCGTTCAATACTTCAAGATGTTATGGATCAACCTCTTCAGAAGAGAACCGTAAGGTTCGAGAAGATCGTTCAAAACCGGTGTTCCTTCTTTCTTCTCCTTCGGGAATCTCGGGACGAGATTCTTGTAAGGGGGGTAGATTTGTAACATCCCAATTTTGCTAAACTAGGGTGTGTGGTGTGTGTTCATCCCATACATGCATGGAAACAAAATTTGAAACCAATTTAAGTTATGAATTTAAATGGTTTCAGAAAATCCCACAAAAAGTAATTAAAATGGGTCCCAAAATTTTGTATTGAAAAATAATTCAAATGCACCAACCCAAGTCATGGTTTGGTTGGAAATTTTGTGAGCTTTCCAAAGATAGTTTTTGCCAAATTTTATTCTTGCAAAAAGGGCCTCGAAACTTTGTTCTCTATCCTCTTTTATAAAAGAAAAGGACCAATTTGTAAAATCCAGAGAGTCTAGGGGGTTTTCGCAAGTTCCCTTTTCTTTTTGCTTTCTTCCACCTTGGGACAGAATGCAAGCAGCAATCTGCTGCGTGGCCGTCGTCTGGACCTCCTCGTCACCTCTCGCCTCTCTGCTGGGGAGAGAAGATAAGGGCTGAGAAGCCCTGCTGTCTCCTCCTCTACGTACTCCTCCACCTCCAGTGCTCCCTCTCTCTGTATTTCCTCTCCCGGCCGAAACCCTAGTCCGATGGGTCGCCGCCGTGCGCCGCCGCCTCGAGCACCCTCGTTGCCCACCGTCTGGCCCTAGAGATCCCCTGTGCTCCACTCTTCCTCCTCAAGTCCTCGAAGAGACAGAAAGGTCCCGCGTCACCGGAATTGCACCTCCGATTTCCGCCATATCCGCCGTCGAATTTCGGTCGCCGCCGGCGATTCCGGCTCCGCCTTGCAACCCCGACCTGGTCATCACCTTCACGGTGATCTTCTGAACCTTCAGGTGGTCTCCATCCCCTACCTCCCCTCCGTAGCACCTCCGCATCATAGCCACCGTCCGCCGCCGTCGGGCCTCGTCGCCGGCGAGAAATCCGGCCACCATTCGGCCTCCCGCCACCACCCCTAGTTCCCTCTCGATCTGCTCTATGCCGTGGTATAGTTTGTTTATTCTTTTATACATGAATTCGTTCGAATTTGAATTCAATTGTGAAGAACAGAGAGGATTCGTCCTGGGTGATGTCACGGTGACCTCATATTGATGTCATATATCTACTGTTTAATATTTCCAGAAAATAACTAAATATTGAATAATTAATAACTATTGTTTTATACTTCAGAAAAATGAAAGTGAGGTATTAAAATGTTCAGAAAATTATTCTCTACCCAACTATACCATTTTCATTCATGTTTGAGAAATTTGAAAAATGACCTTTATTTAATATTGTTTAATCATTTAAAAATAGAAAAATAAGTTTTTATTCAATAAAATTAGAAAATTAAAAGTTATATACCAATTTGCTCAAAATGACAAATGGAATCTAGTTATGATGTTTTCAAACCCATTTGAGCAACTAAAATGGTACTCACTTCCAATATTGTCCGAATTGCCCTCCGGGGCCTATTTTGGGATAATTTCAGTAAAAATGCAAAACTGTCATATGAACCCTATAAACCCAACGATCATGTTTTGGGCTTTATTTCAGTGCATTAATTTGCTCATGCATACATATTGCGCATTGCATCAATGCCATGTTTGATTGTGTTCTTCTTTTCGGTGTTGTTTTCCCCCTTGGTAGAATCCGACTCCGAAATGAAGGCCATCAACTCCAAATGACGAATACTTGATCTTAACCGACAAGTCAAGCACTTATTCCAGAAGATCTTTATCTGGTTTTCTTATAACCAAGGCAAGCATAACCTCTTATCTGCTCATATATGGTTTCAACGTGTTTTGAATCTCGTACTTTGCATTCGGTTCCAAACTATTTGATGTCAGTAGATAGAGTTCTCCTATATAATGCATAACCTAGATATCCTGATCCATTGCTCCTAGCAGCTATAGGTTTGTTTGTGCGCACCTCGTTAAAGCCTGTGAGTCTTGCTTAGCCATGCCTAGTTGTGATCTGATCCATCCGGTTGATGAATCTGGTCAATACGTGAATCATTTATGTCAGGTTGTTGTGAATTGTATTATCTTTGATAACTTGACTAAATAACGGCATGGATGTGAGGCCACAATGGGCTGTGGCGTTTTGCCCTGTTCATGCCCCTAGGAGCGAGTTCTCGCCTTCGAAGCCAAGACTGAGCGTGCAACCACACGCGGGGCCTAACAGACTGCGCTCGACTAACTAACTTGTTTGGTCACGTCCATGAGTCACGTAGTTTGATATTTCCATCTGCGTGTGAGTCAGAAAACAATTTGGAGAAAACTTAGGGCGTGACCGGGACAAGTGATGGACGTACACGGATCTTGTTCCCGACTCACAGACCAGGTGCCGTCAGGAGGTGGCCAACTCCCTGTTGACGGGGTGGCCCTGTTTGGGTTGACTCATGGATAGGGTTGAGCAAGGTAAAGGTCGTGGCCAGCCACCCTCTGCCGCGCTCCATGGACGAGCGTACATGTGGCGTTAAGAGTCGGATGGTACGTGTGGGTAAAGTGTACCCCTGCAGGGATAAATTTCCTCGAGAAGCCATGTCCACGGTTACGGACGACTTGGCAACAGATTCTGTGATCATAGATAACCTCAACGGAATGACTAAAAATTGTTAACCATGATTGAAGGGTGCCTCCTCGGAGATGCCGAGAGGGGTGATCCTTGTAGCATAAGATAGTGTGGGAATGAGAAGGTCTTGGTGGAATACAAGAAGATGATGATCTCAGTAGTTGAGTAGCTTTCTCATCTGTTTTGAAAACATTCTATGAGACGTGCTATTCCTCCCTCAACTTGCAAAACAAAGATTGCTTTACGCAAATCAGCCTTCATAAAAACCTTTCCGAAGATAGCAGATATATAATAGGTTAATTAAGTCTTGTTGAGTACCTCCCGTACTCAGGTTTGCTTAATTTTGGTTCAGGAGAAGAACTCCATCGGTGGTGATTCAACGTGGACATCGACAAGTAGTTTGGGGTTCCCAGGTAGCAGCCTGGAATCTATGGGCTGGGACATCGCCTTATGTTGCGGCCTCTTAGGCCTTTTTGGTTCTTGTTGATTAGCAACATAATTTGCCTTCCGTTGTCTGATGTAATGTTGGGTCGTGTGACCTCTGCTTGTAAGCTATACTCTAGTAACACTTGTTTAATAAAGCTTCATGTTTAGAGTACTGCTTTGATCGGTTGTTGGTTTCGAGCTCATTGTTATACAGTTTTGGCTATGCCTGCATAGTTGTCGCAGTCGAGGGGTTGTGGAGCCGATGATCCATGTCCGAGCCCGCCTGTCGATGTGATCGTCCTGGGGCGAGGTAACCCCAGTAACCCTCGATTATTGTTGCACTTTCTGGACACATAGCATCTCTGTATAGCTTTGGTCCCGTTTCCTTCAGTTTCACTCGATTCGTGGACGCTTTGATATGCATAGTTGGTTATGACTAGCATGGATACAAGGAGTAGTAGACTGGGGATCCGGACTACGTGCCGATGAATCCAGTCTGCCTGCCGTTGTTTGTTGCGGCCGGGGCTGGTAACCCTGAAGCCCTTGTGAGTCCATGGCTAGGAGCACATAACAGTATGTATATCTTTGGGTCCGGGGTCGTGACAGCTGTGCAGCTCAACTTGAGTTTTTGAAGACCGAGAAGGACAATGCTTCCACTCGAGTAATAGCTCAAGAGGCTGAGTTGGCGGCCGTTCGCCAGGATCTGGAGTCCTCCCGTATGTCTTCGGCTGACCTTGAAGGGAAGCCTGCTTCTGCCCAAGAGGCTCTGAAGAAGTTGGATGAAGCCGGCACCAAGGCGGATGCCGATCTTGTCGACTTCCTTCGTCCCCTTGCCGAGCGCTTTGCGGGTAAGTTACCTTTGGCTTATAACTTGTCTTCTACTGTTTTGAGTCTTTTGTATCTTAACATTTTTCTTTGCAGGTCTTCTGGGTGTCCCACTGGAGCTCCCTGGGGTCCATCGGGTGGATGCCCTAACGGATTCTTGCGCCCAGCTCAGGAGACACGCCGAAGGGGTCTGCACTTTGATTGGCGATGCCATTCGAGTGTTGACGCAACTGCACAGCCGCCTTCTCGTCAACGCCGTGTCTCCACCCGCGCTGGGCGATCTGCTGAAGATTTTCTCGGAGAGCAATCTCCTTGAAGCTTACGCGGTTGCCCAGTCAGAATCCGGAGCAAAGACCGCGATCCAGTTCGTGTTAGCACACGGGGTCACTGGTTTGGAGGAGCCTACTCAGAGCTTCCCGTCGATCCTGTTACGGGCAAAAAGGTAGGGCTTCGTCGTTTTAGCGATGCCGCCGGAGTCCTTGCTCAGAAGTTATCCGAGTTGTTTGCCCGTGCTAGGGGAGGGACCACTGCCGCGAGGGGTAGCACAACTGTAGCTTCATAGTTTATTTCATTTGTACTTCGCAGCTTCGATTGTAATGAACCCTGGGATGTGCTCCCGTATTTTCAATATTTTAATCGAGATGTTTTGCTGAAATGCTTCCCGCGATTGTGTGTGCTCCCGATGGGAGTAGCCCCCGAGCACCTGTCGAATAGGTGGTTAATATATCTCGAGTAGGGCATCTTATTCCTTAATCTTCCTTGTATTTTCCAGGTGACCGGTGTGGCTGCAGAGCCTTCGGGTGGACCTGCTACTCCAGCCGATCCTCTTGTTGCCACTGTTGGGACCTTGGCGGGTCTCCGTGATCGTGTAGCTGATGATAAATGCAAGCTAAAGGCGTTGCGTGGGGTAGCCGATGTGGCTAAATCCAAACAAAAGCTGGCGACTGAACGGGAGCAGTTTGTGATGGATGAATTGGCGTCTGTTGCCAATGATTTGCTCTGTAAGTAGTTCAGCCCCAAGTCTTTCTTATCTTGTGCTCTCTTTTGATCATGTATCCTTGCTTTCCAGTTGTTCGACCGGATGACAGGAATGAGAAACAATGGGTGGAGAACCACATCTTTCAAGAAGCTGGTAGCTCAAGGCCTCATGCGGATAATTTTTGGTCTGATCGTAGTCGAGGTTTTGTGCTTGCCTCCTTGAAGTTCCGAATCAACCAGGCGAAAATACTCGTGAGTTCCTTTCACGAGGTTTTGATTGCAATGAACGCTGCTTTTTATCCGCTGCAAAGGGGTCCAGAAGATTGGAGCCATCTTCTCAGGGTGTTCGGTCGAGAAGGAGAGATTCGCGAGTGTGTTCGCAATCAGATGACTTGCGGCTCAGTGGTGGCTCTCTCTTTCGTCCGGTTATGGCATCCTGAGGTGAACTTCAACTCCATAGCTAGACTTCCTGATGGTCCAGTCGACGATATGTCTCCTCATTATAGGGATGTTCGACCTGCGGCAGGGGAAATCATTCGATTGACCTCGGATGAGGTAGATCGGGTTTTGGCGGCTGAGAATACTCATCGCCATGTATAAGTGTAGGATGTATATATCCTGTTTCATTGTGTAGTTTGTAAAAACTGTTGTAAGGTGTGTAACCTTGTATATATAAATTTTCCTGTGATGCTGAATTTAGGCGTAGCCCCCGTGTGTTTCTGGGGTGTATACCTGTAACTTTTAGCATGTAAGGATGAATAGTCTTCGGGTATCTATGGTTGAGAAACCATGTATTTTATTGCGATGACTGAGAAGTCGTGTATTCGAGCTACAAGAGTGGCTAATATATCCTTATTGCTGCGAGAAAAATAGATCTAGGGATAAAATTTGCGGAGGTGTGCGATATTCCAAGGATTGGAATAGATGCCTCCGGTCGCCGGGTTCTTCAGTCTATAAGCTCCGCCTGGGATAACTTCGTGTATTATGAAGGGTCCTTCCCATGGTGGCTCGAGCTTGTGTCCTTCCTTCTGCTTGAGCCGTAACACCAGATCTCCTACTGCGAAAGCCCTATGGCGTATGCGGAGACTGTGATAGTTTCGCAGTGATTGTTGATATACCGCGGATCTTGCGAGTGCAATATCGCGCATTTCATCTAGTGCATCCATATCTTCCGCGAGTGCCCTGTTGGAGGTTTCTTCGCTGTAGGCGACAACTCGTGGGGCGCTGAACCTGACGTCCTCGGGAAGGACTGCTTCTGCCCCGTATACCATGAAAAATGGCGTGTAGTTTGTAGATCGGTTTGGAGTTGTGCGGAGGCTCCATAGTACTGAAGGTAGCTCTTCTGCCCAATGTCCTGCTGCTGGGTGTAGACGATCGAGTAGACGCTTCTTGATGCCAGCTGAAACTAAGCCGTTGGATCTTTCGACTTTTCCGTTCGTTTGCGGATGGGCAACTGAGGCGAATTTGAAGTTGATGTCTTTTTCTTCGCAGAACTGTTGTGTTTTCTTGGCTGTGAAATTAGTACCATTGTTTGTAATGATGTTGTGTGGCACTCCAAATCTGCATACAATGGAGTCGAGGAATTTGACGGCGCATTGAGCGCTAGCCGAGGTTACTGGCATGGCTTCAATCCATTTGGTAAATTTGTCGAATGCGACCAGCAAGTGTGTGTATCCACCTGGCGTGGACTTGCGTAGCGGTCCTACCATGTCCAGCCCCCATTGTGCAAAGGGCCAGGCGATGGGTATCATATGCAGTTCCGTAGCGGGTGCCTGTGGTTTTGGTGCGAATCGCTGGCAAGCGTTGCACCGTTCGACTAGCTCCTTTGCGTCTCTGGCTGCTGTAAGCCAGTAGAATCCCGCTCGGACAGCTTTTCCCATGATTGTTTTCCAGCTCGCGTGATGTCCACAGTCCCCTTGGTGGATGTCTTGTAGTAATTCCTTGCCGTCTTCGGGTGCTATACATCGCTGGAGTATACCCGAGATGCTTTGCTTGTATAACTCTCCATTGATCACCCGAAAAGATTTACTGCGCCTGATTATCTGTCGAGCCTCGCGAAGATTCGCTGGGAGCTGTTTGGCGGACAAGTAGTCGAGGTACTTTTGTGTCCAAACTGGCTCTGCCAGGAAAACTTGTCGCGAAATATTATGAATAAGCTCGATAATGGCAACTTGCGGGCTAACCTCTGTTTCCTGTGCTGCAGGTGCGCCGGCAGCTTTCTTGACTTTGACTGATCGCTTAGTTATTCGCTCGAAATATATCCCTGGCGGTACGGGTGTATTTGTGGAACCCATGTTGGCCAGCCTGTCTGCTTCTTCATTATTGGATCTCGCAATGTGCTTTAGTTCGCATCCTTTGAAACTGCCCTCGAGTAGGTTGTACATGTCACGGTAGGCGACCATGTTTTCGGCGATAGCGTCGCACTCCTTCATTGTCTGTTGCACGATAAAGTTGGAGTTGCCGTAGATCATCAGTCTGGTGGCTCCACACGCGACCGCCATCTTCATCCCATGCAAGAAGGCCTCATATTCTGCGTCGTTGTTCGATGCCGGATCGTCGGGTGGAAAATCCAATCGTAGGACATATTGCAGCTTGTCTCCTCTAGGTGATATTAGGACGATGCCGGCTCCTGCTCCTTCGTTTCTTTTCGACCCGTCGAAGTACATTATCCAGTTGCTCATGTATTCAGGAGGTCCGGGTGTTTGTAGCTCTGTCCACTCGCTTAAGAATTCCACGAGTACCTGGGATTTTACTGCATTGCGTCCTGCATAAGTGATGTCCCAAGCGCCCAACTCGATGCTCCATTTTGCTATTCTTCCGGATGCCATAGGGTTGTTCATGATTGTACCGAGTGATGCTTTATTAACCACTGTGATGGCGTGTTCCTGAAAGTAGTGCTTGAGTTTTTGAGCTGTAAGAACAACTCCATATGCGAGCTTCTGGTAGTGACGATATCGTTGCTTGCATGGCGAGAGCACTTCACTTATGTAATAAATCGGTCGTTGGACTCCATATGCCTTGCCCTCCTCAGGTCGTTCGAGTACGATTGCAGTGCTGATGACCTGGTTTGTTGCGGCTAGGTATAGGTAAAGTGGCTCCCTCTCTTGTGGTGTTGCAAGGACGCGTCTGCTTTGCAACGATCGTTTCAAGTCTGCAAACGCTTGTTTAGCTTCTGAGGTCCACTCGAATTTATCCGTCTTTTTCAACAGCTTGTAGAAAGGCAATGCTTGCTCTCCCAATCGCGCGATAAACCTGCTCAAGGCAGCTAGTCGCCCTGCGAGCTGCTGGACTCCGCGTAGATTGGTTGGCTCCTTCATTGTCAAGATTGCTTGTATTTTCTCTGGGTTGGCTTCAATGCCTCTGGCGGATACCAGGTACCGAGAAGTTTTCCTGCTGGGACGCCGAAAACACATTTTGTTGGATTGAGCTTGATCCTGTATGCGTTGAGAGCATCGAATGTTTCTCTGATGTCTTCGAGGAGTGTGTCCTCTACTCGAGTCTTGATGACAATGTCATCAACGTATACTTGTACGTTCTTGCCAATGAGCTTGGCGAGGCATTTTTGCATGCAGCGCTGATATGTTGCGCCTGCGTTCTTGAGCCCGAAGGGCATTGTCGTGTAGCAGTATACACCATGTGGTGTGATGAATGCTGTCTTTTCTTCGTCTTCCTGCTTCATCCGGATCTGATTATATCCCGAATAGGCGTCTAGGAAGGAGAGGCGCTGACAGCCTGCCGTAGAGTCCACGATCTGGTCGATTCGCGGGAGGGGAAAGTTATCCTTGGGGCAGTGCTTATTCAATGACGTGTAGTCAATGCACACTCGAAGGATGTCAGTGTTCTTTTTGGGGACCAGCACCGGGTTTGCTAACCAGGTGGATATCTTGATCTCCCTGATGAATTTTGCGGCTAGCGATCTGTTTACTTCTTCTCCAAGCGTCTTCTGCTTGGGTTCTGAGAACCGTCGAGTGGTCTGCTTGATGGGTTTTGCATCCTTGAAGACTTCGAGTGAGTGCTCGGCGAACTCCCTGTGTATTCCCGGCATATCTAAGGGCTGCCAGGAAAAAATTTCCCAGTACTCATGGAGGAGTTCGACGAGCGCGCTTTCCTATGCTTGCGAGAGGGTAGTTGAGACCATCGCTGTCTTCGAAGAATCTCTCGGGTGCACCTGATGTTTTCGGGTGTCGCTGTTGGCGCTGAACTCCAATTCAGGCGCGTTTTTCTTCGTGAGGGGCATCACAGAGTGATCCGTGGTTTTTGCCAGCTCTTGTAATTCTTCTTGCATCCCGAAAGATTTTGCGATCTCGTTGAACTCAATGTCGCATTTGTTGGATTTCTGAAAATCTCCGTCGATGGTGATAACACCGTATTCTCCAGGTAACTTGAGCTTCAGGTACGCGTAGTGTGGTACTGCCATGAATCTGGCGAACGCTTTTCGACAAAGGATGGCGTGGTACTGTGAGGGCCAGTCGACGACTTTGAAGTCAAGGAATTATCTTCTGTAGTTGCTTTGATTGCCCAACACAACTTCTAGGTTAATTGTTCCGAGTGGTCGGATTTCCTTTCCCGGAACTATCCCGTGGAAGGAAGTTTCTGATTCCGCAAGGCCATCCAGGTTCTTGTTCATCCGACGGAGTGTGTCCGCGTAGATAATGTTGATGCCACTGCCCCCGTCCATGAATACGCGGGCAAAATCGTAGTTACCAATCTGTGCTTGGATTACGAGGGCGGCGTGTCCTGGTCGATAGACTCGTGGTGGGTGGTCTTTCATTGAGAATGTGATCGGTTGATCCGCCATCTTCAGATATTCGGTCTTTGTTGGCGGAGTCTGCACAGCCATGCATAACTGCCTCGTGTTAGTCTTTTGATCTCTGCGCGATGGACATACCTTCTGGATCATCGCTAGTTGTCCTGCCGGATTCGGGTACGCATTGGCTCCGGAGTTTTGTGCAGGTGGCGCTGGCAATGCAGCTAACGCCATGTTTGGATTTGCCGGTGGAGGTAGGGGTTGTGGCGGCTGGAATCCTTGGTGGCCTCCTCCTGGAAGTGGCGGGTAATTTGGAATAGCTGCTGATCTGCTTTTCTTCGAGAAAGCCTCGTGAATGTCATGGAACTTCCGACAATCCTTGAGGAGGTGCGTTGCCTTGGTTTTTCCCGTACGCTTATCTGTAAACAGATGTAGCGAGCAGTAAGCATCAAGGTCCTCCTCGGGACTTTTTTCTTCAACCTTTGGTTTCCATTCGCGACTTCCACGTCGTCCGGTATCGCAACTTCGCGTGAATTCCGCTGCTACCATTTCCTCTCGATCCTCATGATCGTAGTATTTCCTTCTCTTTCTTCGGCCATGGCGATCTTCCTCGGGTGCGGGTGATGATGCTCTCTCATTGCGTACTGCGTCTTCTCCGTTAGCCCATTTGTCGGCTATGTTCATCAGCTCCCCAATAGTTTTGGGTGCGGCTCTGCATAGCTCCTCTCTGAAAGCAGTTCGTCGGGCGCCCTTTGCGAAGGCTTCAACCGCTACTTCTTCCGAGATGTTTCCTGCAGTGTTCCTGAGCGTGGTCCATCGCTGGATATACTCGTGGGTGGACTCGCCGCTTTTCTGCTTGCATGCTCGCAGTTCTTCAATGGTGGCTGGTCTCTTGTAGGTCGATTGGAAGTTTTCGCAGAAGTCGCGGTGCAGGTCATCCCACGATGCATAACAGGACCTTGGCCTCGCTTCCAACCAGCTACGGGCCATGCCAACGAGATGTAGATTGAGGTATTGCATAGCCGTGTTCTTGTTCCCACGTTGGCATTTTACTGCCGTGAGGTAATCGTTTAGCCATGAAGAGGGCTCGAGTGAGCCGTCGTACTTCGTTACTTCCGTGCTGAGCTTAAATATTTTGGGTAGGGGTGCTTCTCGGATGTTGCGGGCGAAGCAAAGTGCACCGCAGGTTTCGTCATCTGAAGAGCCGGACGAAGAGCGTTCGCGATACCGCGCTGCTCTTGCCTTGTCCACTTTATTTTGTGCGAGGTCCGATCATGCGTCGTATCCTGGCTGGTCGCGGTCAGTATCCTTCCTTGGCTCCTTGCTTCGTTTTCGCGAGCGGCTGCTGTGATATCGCGAGCTTTTGTCTCTTGGCATGTCCTCGTTGCTGCTTCGACTGTCGCCGCGGCGTCGAGCTTCTTTTCCTCGACCACGGCGTGGTGACTTGTCTCTTCTTGGCGAAGTGCTCCTACGCTTGCGGGACGCCTCTTTTTCTTTCTCCTTCTCCTTCTCCTTCTCCAGCTGCTCCGCGGCCTTCTTGCGGTCATAGGAGGCAAGCCTTGCGGCTGCCAGTCCTAGCCCCTTGCGCACTTGTTTATACTGCTCCGCCCGAGGGTCGCTTTCCGTTGGCTGGTTCATCTGCATGTAAGTTGCTGCGGCCAGGACAGCGGCGGCAGGAGTTTGCGGGTAGACGTTCCCGTCATCATCAACTCGCATGAGGGAGGGCGTGACCGACCTGCTAGTCCCGTCCAAGGATTCGATATCCCTGGATGTTGACGCGTATCCCTTCCTCGCGGGTCGGGTACCGACCGAGGGTGCTAGGGACAGCTCAGCTCGTCGTTGACTTGATTCATCCGCCGCTCTTCTTCGACGGGCCAGATCTATCCGAGCATCCTTGATAGTTGCGGCTGCTCTCACCAGATGAAAATGGTAGGCTACCATATCTTCGTGTGGTGAATATGCTGCGGGTGGCTTGCTCGTTCGCATAGCCTCCTTGGCGCGATCCCAAGCTTCCCGCGAGACGCCGATTATGGCGCGTTCTGCTGCGCTATGTTCTGTCTCCGGGGGTTGCTCTGATCCTGCCATGCAGACTTGAGCCAGTCGTGGCTCGTGCATCCTAGGCGTAGATCGGAAAGCTCTTTGGACTCGAGAAGGTTCCTCTGTTGAGAGGGTATGGTTGTCGTTGGTATTGAAGCGGACGGACTCGCCGCTTTTCTCCAGATGAAGGCGCGAGTCGACGGCTCCTGATTCAGATCCTGATTCTTCCGGGAAGTGGAGGATTCCATCCCTATTGGTCACGAACTTCAGGCTCCCGAACGTCAGGGTGACGCTCCTCTCCAGATCGTCGAATACCGGGCGCGATTCCGGCGAGTGAGGGGTGACCACAACAGATCCGATCCGTATAGGATTGTTCGGAGCCGTAGTCGAGGGTTTCCAACGAGAGTTGGTTGTCGATGAAGCCGAAGATGCCGGTGATCCAGCGCCCGCCGTTCCCACAGACGGCGCCAATTGTCAAATCTGTCGTTCAGCAATTCCCTTAGGTGAACCTATGAGGTTTCGAATAGGAGAACCCATGAGCGCTGGTGGCGATCGTCGGCTAAACAGGGGGCAAGATTTACCCAGGTTCGGGGCCCTCGTAGAGGTAAAACCCTTACTCCTGCCTCTATCGATCTGTATTAATCGAGTAGATCAGTTACAATGATGGTGGCTCGAGTCGAGAGTATGATCTCGAGCTCAAGGCTTTGGTGTTGTGGTGTTGCTTGGTCCTCTACCGGTGGCTCTCCTGGCCTTATATAGGTGGCCAGGTCTCAAACCCTACCCGGAGAGGACTCGAACTCTAACCCTACGTCGGTTACAACTTTCCTAACTTAGCCCGCAAGGTATTGCGGGTGGGCTTCACATGGGCCTTTCGGCGCTCCAAGGGCTCCTCCTCTTGGGCCTTAACCTTGGGCTGGAGATGGGGTGTCCTTTCCCGCAGGGTCTAATATCCATTCCTTCGTCACTAAGTGTGCCATTCAGAATAATCTATCATCATATCATCAAGAAGCTTTGTTGCAGAGCCCAACGTGATATACATAAAGGTTCCTCCAGCAGCTAAATCCAGAAGGTTTCTTGAAGAAAAATTCAGACCTGCATTAAAGGTTTGGATGATCATCCAAGTAGTCAGTCCATGAGTGGGACAATTCTTTACGAGAGATTTCATTCTTTCCCAAACTTTAGCAACATGCTCATTATCAAGTTGCTTAAAATTCATAATGCTACTTCTTAAAGATATAATCTTAGCAAGAGGATAATATTTTCCAATGAAAGCATCTTTACACTTAGTCCATGAATCAATACTATTTCTAGGCAAAGATAGCAACCATTCTTTAGCTTTTCCTCTCAAAGAGAAAGGAAACAATTTTAGTTTAATAATATCTCCATCTACATCCTTTTATTTTTGCATCTCACAGAGTTCAACAAAATTATTAAGATGGGCAGCAGCATCTTCAGTACTAATACCAGAAACTTGCACTCATAACAAGATTTAACACGGCAGGCTTAATCTCAAAAAAATTAGCAGTAGGAGCAGGTGGAGCAATAGGTGTGCTGATAAAATCATTGTTCTTTGTGCTAGTGAAGTCACACAACTTAGTGTTCTCAGGAGTCATTTTAGGAAGATTAAAAACAGGATAAAAATAACAGCTAGAATAAGAACTATGTTTTTTTGTGTTTTTCGATATAGAGAAGCAAACAAAACAAAATAAAATAAACTAATAAAAACAAAAACAAAGTAAAGAGATTGAAGGTGAGAGACTCCCATGGCAGAAATCCTCTTCCTCCCCGGCAATGGCGCCAGAAAAATGCTTGATCGTGCAGGAGTGCACTCGTTGGGAGACCCCAAGAGGAAGGTATGAAGAGCACATCGGCAAGTTTTCCCTCAGATAGAAACCAAGGTTGAATCGAGCAGTAGGAGAAAGAAATCACTTCCGAAGGTTGTTGTCTGCTGATGTTGGCAGGGCGCACTACCGGTTCCGTAGCACTAGATAATTGCATTAAGCAAAGTGTGTAATGTAAACAATGCAAACATCATTGTTTTCTCCCTAATGGCAACAACACATCCCCCACCCGTTACATTTCCGTCACTCGAGCGTGAGTGAAAGGGAGGCATGAACCCACTATCAAGCATAAATACTCCCTCTTGGAGTTACAAGCATCTACTTGGCCATAGCATCTACTAGTAACAGGGAGCATGCAAGATCATAAATAACATAAACATGAAAGAACATGATATACTGATAATAATTGGACATAGCATTCAATATTCATCAGTTCCCAGCAAACACAACATGTAGCATTACAATAAGATGATCTTGATCATGTTAGGAAGCTCACAAGATCTAAAAATGAGGCATAAAAGGGGAGAGAACAACCATCTAGCTACTGCTATGGACTCGTACTCCAAGGATGAACTACTCGCGCATCACTCCGGAGGCAATCATGGTGATGAAGAGCCCTCCGGTGATGATTCCCCCTCCCGGCAAGGTGTCGGGGAGAGCTTCAGAACCATCCTGAACTAGGGTTGACGATGACGTCGGCTACGAAATTGTTGGTGGAAAAAGTCTCGGATCTTTAGGGTTAACTCGTGGAGGAGCTTAAATAGGCGAGAGGACAACGTTGGTGGGTGCACAGGGGGGCCACACCACTTGGTGGCGCGGCCAAGGGAGGGCCACACCGCCCTATGGTGTGGGGCCCTTGAGGCCCCCCTCTGGATCTCCTCCGGACTCCGTGTACGTGACAACTTTCTAAGACCCTATGATTTTGTTTCGTCCAATTCCGAGAATATTTCCAGAACAAATTTTCTGAAACCAAAAACATCAAAAAACAGGAACTGGCTCTATGGCATCTTGTCAATAGGTTAGTCCCAGGAAATCCATAAAAATGACATAAACTGTATAGGAAACATGTAGCATATGGCAATGAAAACAACATGGAACATCAGAAATTATAGATACGTTTGAGACGTATCAACAATATGCAAATCAAACTCTTGTAAAAGCAGCACCCATCTAATAAGCCTAGGTTTAGCATCTTTCTTTTCCATAAGGTACTTAATAGCAGCATGATCAGTATGAATAATAACTTTCGAATCAACTATATAAGGTCTAAACTTATCACAAGCAAAAACTACAGCTAGGAATTCTTTTTTAGTGGTAGCATAATTATTTTTAGCAGAATCAAGAGTCTTACTAGCATAATGAATAACATTCAACTTCTTTTCTATTCGATGTCCAAGAACACCACCTATAGCAAAATCACTAGCATCACACATAATTTCAAAGGGTAAATTCCAATCAGGTGGTTGAACAATAGGAGCGGAAATTAAAGCCTTCTTCAGAATTTCGAAAGCTTCTTCACAATCATCATAAAAAAACAAAAGTTGTATCTTTTTGGAGAATATTAGTAAGAGGCTTTGATATTTTAGAAAAAATCTTTAATAAACCTCCTATACAAACCAGCATGACCAAGAATACTACGAATACCTTTGACATCCCTGGGACAAGGCATTTTCTCAATTTCTTCAACTTTAGCTCTGTCAACTTTGATACCTCTTTCATAAATTTTATGTCCAAGAAAAATTCCTTCATTAACCATAAATTGGCATTTCTCCCAATTAAGAACAAGATTAGTTTCCTCACATCTCTGCAAAAATTTATGAAGATTGTGCAAGCAGTTATCAAAAGAAGTTCCATAGACGGAGAAATCGTCCATGAATATTCCACAGTTTCCTCGCAGAAACCATGAAAGATAGCAGACATGCATCTTTGAAACATAGAAGGAGCATTACACAAACCAAAAGGCGTACATCTATAAGCATAAGTTCCATAAGGACAAGTTAATTTTGTTTTCTCTTGATCTTGCTTTTTAACAGCAATTTGAGAAAACGCAGAATAACCATCAAGAAAGCAAAAATGAGTTTTGTTAGACAACCTTTCTAACATTTGATCAATAAAAGGTAAATGATAATGATCTTTATTTGTATCTTTGTTAACTTCTCTAAAATCAATGCATATTCTATAACCAACTACTATTCTTTGAGGAATAAGCTCATCATTTTCATTTGGCACAACAATAATTCCTCCTTTCTTAGGAACACAATGCATAGGACTTACCCATCTACTAACAGCAATAGGATAAATACTACAAGCATCAAGGAGTTTCAATACCTCATTTCTTACGACTTCCTTCATCTTAGAATTAAACAGCGTTGATGTTCAACAACTAGCTTTGCACCAGGTTCCATATTAATAGCATGCTAACATATAGCTGGGGAAATCCCTTTCAAATCATCAAGAGTATATCCAATAGCTCCTCGGCGTTTCTTCAATACTTCCAATAGCCTTTCCTCTTCCTTACCTGAAAGTTTAGCACTAATAATAACAGGATATGTTTTCTTATCATAAATATGAGCATATTTAAAATTATCAGGTAAAGGTTTTAAATAAAAAAGGGGATCCTCCTTGGGTGGTGGTGTGGTACCCAAGTCTTCCAACGGTAAAGTGTGTTTCAGCATCTCTGGTTGACGAAGAAGAATCTCTTCAATCTCATTTCTTTCGTCCATAAAAACCTCTCTTTCATGGTCCTGCATGTATTTCTGGAAAGCATTGTTAGGATCAAGAGCAATAGAGGCAAGTTGTTCAATTTTAAAATCTTCATTAGGAAATTCAGTTTCATAAGGAGCTTTAGCAAATTTAGAAAAAATTGAACTCATAAGATTCTCCATAAAATTTAGTTAATATTTTATCCTTCTTACAATCTATAGCGGCACCACAAGTGTTCAACAAAGGTCTACCAAAAATGATAGGACAAGTTTACTAACAGTTGCACTAAGTACTAGAAAATTACCAGGATATTTAGTTTTACCACATAAAACTTCAACATCTCTAACAATATCAATTAGAGAGATAGTTTCTCTATTAGCAAGCTGAATAACCACATCAATTTATTCAAGTTCACAAGAACCAATTTCATGCATGATTTCTCTATAAAGCTCATAAGGAATAACACTTGAAGTTGCACCAATATCATATAAACCATAATAGCAATGATCACCTATCCTGACATAAAGCACAAGAACACTAGATCTACTAGGATGGGAAACAATATTAGAAGCATCTTCACAGAAGATAATGTGTCCATCTTCAACACTTTCAGTGCCAATGTCCTTTACTTTTTCTACTGTAGGTTCAACAGTTATTTGTTCATCATATTCGATAGATTTCTTTGTACTTTTGTTAACCACACTAGCTATAATAGAATGTTCCTTTACCTTAGCAGGGAAAGGCATTTTCTCAATATAAGGTTCAAGAACAACATGATTAACAGTATAAACTTGTATATTTATAGCAGGAACACAATTAACAGTATCTTTATAAGGTGCATGGTACTTGTTCCACTCCTTTTTGAGAATATCAAGATAAGAGGCAAAAGCCTTAAAACAATTTGCAAAAAATTGAGAGTCAAGACCATAAACAACACTAAAATTATGAAAATCATCGGTTCCCATAAAATATTTATTGCATTCATAATCATAATTTATACATGAATTTCTACCTTTGTCATTCTCCCATCCTTCAGTATTTTCCTGAATACGGTCAAGTAGATCCCATTTATCTTATTCCTTCATACGTGTGAATGATCCAGAACAAGAAGCATCCAATAAATCCTTATCATGAAGAGAAAGCCTTTCATAGAAATTATTAATAACAATATTACTAGGGAGCTCATGAATAGGACATTTGAGCATTAGTCACTTCAATCTCCCCCATGCTTGGGCAATACTCTCTCCATCATGAGGCTAAAAAATATATATTTCATTCCGAACCTTATGAATCTCACTCGAAGCATTCAATTTAGAATAAAAGAGAGGTACAATTTCCTCCCATCCAATAGATCGGCCATTCTTCAACATCTTATACCATTCTACAGCTCTGCCCTTCAGTGATAAAGAAAATAGCTTCCTATTAACTTGGTCCATTGAAATACCTGCACACTTGAACAACTCGCATAATTCATGTATAAAGAGTAAATGGTCACCAGGATGGATGGTTCCATCTCCAAAATAGTAGTTATGCATAACATGTTCAACAATTTTCATACGTATTTTAAAAGGATCCAATTGAGCAGACGGCGGGTCATCTATTACCTTAGCAGTGCCAGCAGTACTACCAAATCGGGAATCAAATGGAGATCTCTCCATAATGAAATAAATCAGCAGACAGAAATAAAAACAACACTCACAGTAAAAGTTTCCCTTACCAATAGCACTTCACTCCCCGGCAACGGCGCCAGAAAATAGTGTTGATGAACCACAAGTGTAGGGGGTATATCGTAGTACTTTCGATAAATAAGAGTGTCGATCTGATGGCTGACGTTGGTAAACCCCAAGAGAAAGGTTGTGAAGAGGGTAGCGACAAGTTTTCCCTCAAAAAAGAAACCAAGGTTGAATCGACCAGTAGGAGGACAAGCAATCTCTGAAGGTTGATGTAGCTGAGATGGCAGGGCGCACTACCGGTTCAGCAGCAACGTGGAACCTACACAACACAATCAAATCACTTTGCCCCAACGAAGCAGTGAGGTTGTCAATCTCACTGGTTTTGCTGAATAGAAAGAGGTTAAACATGTCGTGGGATAATCACGGCAGACGTTACCTGGGGTAACTTACTTTGGGGAAAATCGACTCTGGTGTTTGGGAGAGGGTTTAGCTCACGGGAAATCATGTTATCAGGTGATCTTGTAGCTCGGGCTGCAATGTCGCCGAGTCTCCGATCTAGGGTTTCAACTATCAACTCTCGGATTACAAAGATACTCAACTATCGGGTCAAAAAACTCTTCTGCCTTCTCTTTGTCCCAGGAGCCGGTTTATATCTTACCCGGCTCTCTGGCTTCCTATACAAGACATACCCGGAATCCTACCCGGAAACCACACACAACCCTAAGTTCCTAATCGTGACCCCCAAGATACGGGTTACAAGACCTACGTTCTTCCTTGGACCTTCTAGAAACATCTTCTCCTTGGGGCGGGTCTTGTGCGATTCCCTTTGGGCCGGGTTTCACCTAGGCATGAGGCTACCTGGTTACCATCCCCCCATCAGTAGTCCCCAGAATAGCTTGGGCTTCTCGGGACCAACCATGAAGCGCATGTTATTCCCTGCAAAACAATAAACATTTAAATACATAATATACCGGGTTAGAGTGCTTTGATCGTAGCTAGGCCTGCTCTTTGGGCGGTCCGTATAATAACCCGGTTTTTCCCGAGTCAGTGCATCATTTCCCGGGTCAACACTCCGGAGAAACGTGACAAGACCCGGCATTCGTATCATTACCAGCTAATCCGAATAATACGCCCAAAATCGATCTCAATCTTTATCCGGATATCTCGCAACGGATACTTTGATACCTATCCCCAAATATCCGGGCCGGATCACTTTCTTCCAAAAAAAATTCACTTACCGCTGAAACCTAGGGTTTTTTTCCCCCGCGCCTATAAATAGAACCCAGGGGTCAACCCTAACCCCAATGGCCATTTTCCTTTCTTCTTCCTCTTCTTACTCCGCCTCCGCGCCCGCGAGCTCAAAACCAGGCCCGCACGCGCCAGAGCAGCGCCAACTCCCGTGGGGTCGCCGCCGGTCGCCGCCGTCAGCACCACCGGAGCCCTCGAGACACGCCGCCGCCGCCTGCGAATCGCCATCGCCGCGCTCCATGTCGTCCCGGATCTCCGCCTCCGCGCATCTCCACCAGCAAGCTTTTCCGGTAAGTTCCTCGATCTACTAGATCTAGGCCTCCCTTTTTCTCAATCTTGCGCTAGCGTTTTGAATTGGATCTCATCCACACTTTTCCGCCATTGCTCCATTAACTAGATACGTTTTCCACGAACTCCAATCCCATATTCATTCGCAATCATCTTTGTCTAGATCTATTTCCGTATCCCTTGCAAGCATTTTAACTCTTATCTTTCTTTTCTCGCCACACCACTTAGATGTGTTTCCCAAAATTTTGGATCTGTACTCACTTTGAACATAATTTCATCTAGATTTATTCTCCATGGCACCCAAAGCCGGCGCCAAATCAAAGGGCAAAAACCTGGCCGGAAAGCAAAAGCCGGGTCAGTCGGTTTCCGTCAATTGGGCGAAATCGACTGTCACCAAGGCCAAGCTAGACGAGCTGGCCGAGTCTGGCGTCTTGCCTGCTGAGCCGGACATCCAGTGGAGGACACCGGGTGAGGAGACCCGGCCTACACCAGGCCCGGGTGAGGTAGTAGTCTTCCTCGAACACGTGATCTGGGGTTTCCGCCCCCCTGGTCACCCTTTCTTCCGAGATCTTCTAGATCACTACAAACTCCGGGTATTTGATATCGGCCCAAATTCCGTGTTAAACATTTGCCATTTCATAGTACTCTGTGAGGCTTACCTATGCATCCCCCCAAACTTGGCTTTATTCTTAGAATTATTCCAATGCAAGCCCTGCCGGGAGAGTACGGACGGGCCCCTCTTAGTTTGTGGGGGGTCTCGATTCAGAGACGTAAAAACTCTCTGATGCCGACTCTCAGCCTTCACAGTCATGTGAAGCACTAGCAGAAAACCTATTTCTACTGCTGAGACACCTCCACACCCGGCCAAAAGCCTTTGCCGGGTTTCTCAGCTGAGCCTCTAGCCCTTTCCGACAATCTCAATTCCTTTGCATCTGAAACCGACATACAGTCAATCCAGCACCTCCTTCACAAACTCGCCGTGTTAGCAGCCCATGGTCTCATTGGGCTAAATTTAATCAAAACATGGATCAGCTGCCAGATCCAGCCGAACAGCATACACCCAAAGCTAATGTGTGATTACTCCGGGCATGTCACCGACTCTCTCCGATACTCGGAGAAAACTTCCCCGGCCGCGGATGTAAATAAGATCATGAAGACTTTCTTGGCTGAGAGAGTCGATGTTATCAAGAACATAGCCGGTCTTGCCCCTTTTACACGCGCTAAGCCGGCTCCTCCAGTAAGAACCGGTTATCACTCTTTATTCCGACTGACATTTCTTATGCATAGATACTAACTCTTATCCCTGTGTTTTTTACTCAGGAAACTGACGCCTTCTGGAAGATTGTCACCTCTCCCCCCTCTGAAAACTCAGATGAGGAAGAGGAGGAGGAGGAGGAGGAGCCGACTGATGGCGATGAGGGTAATTCCGGGTCTCTTCTTAATAATTACTTCGTTAGCTTATTGGACCAAAATTCTCCTCCTTCCGACAATGTTCCTCATTCACCAGAGCTAGAGGACAAGGACGACACTCAGTCGGAAGAAAGCGAAGCTGAGCCAGAGGTTGAGGTTGGGGCCAAGAGGAGGACCCGGAGGGTTGTTTTCAAGGTGCCTTATTCTTCTATGACCTCCAAGCCATACTCCTACGCCAATATGTGCGAACTTAACAAGCATCTAACCAGTTCATCATCTCTGAAGGAATCGACTCCGGCCAAACGACGGGCAACCCGGACATCTCTGAGTGACGATCCCCTTCACCCGGGTAACCCTATGTCACCCGCTCGCCGGGCCGGTACTCCCCCAACTTATACATCCCATATACCTCGAAAATTTCCATCTCCAAATCACCCCTTAGCCGGACAAATCTGGGTCTCACTTTCCCATTCTTTATCAGCATCTTCCGGGTCCAGCAACGATCTCCCAACTGATTTCGTCGTGAATACCGGGTAACTCGCTACCCTTATTAACCAATATACATTTGTTTTCCTTGTCTTCCGTCTATTACTTACTAACTATTTCCTTTTCTTTCTTAGAGCCAAGGTCACACTTAGTGACCCGGAGGATATGCACATCGATAACCCGGCCAGGGAAGACGGAGAGAACGTTATGGAGCATGCAGCCGGTGATGAAGAAGAAGAAAAGCTGGAAAACCTGATTGACCAGGAAGCCGAGTTTCCCCTTCCAACGCATCATTCGACTGACGCTGATGTCGAGGTTCTGGGCACACAGAGGGGTTCCCCTGCTCCCAGCACTCAGGCGACCAGAGTTGACTCGCTGAAGCAGGAAAGGACCCCGCCACCGGGTAACCAGAATCCTAGCTCCTCGTGGCCAAATCTGAGTGGCCTTGACTTTGAGGGGATGCTAGATGAACTTTTCTCCCTGGAGACCAATGAAAGAGACATCCTCGAGTCCCTAGCTGCTGAGCATCAGGTATCTTCACCGATACTGCTTACATACTCATCTAGTCCCCAAGTTCCGGGTGAACTATACATAGTTTACTCGGTACTTCCACAGCTATATATCCATCCATACTCGGTTATTATGCTGCAACCAACTAATATCTCCTTATCTATTTTTCAGGCTTACGTGACCCGGTCGGAGGAGGTGTTGGCGAAAACCAACGAACTCCTCCAAGTCGAGACCAAACTTCGAGAGGAGCTGGACATCGAGGTGAAGGATCTTGCCAAGGATTGCAATAAATATAAGAAAAAGCTCCACCACGCTGAGGGTTTGCTGAAGAAACTATCGACCTCTATTGCCGACACATACAGCTCCATACTTCATAAAAGAACTTAACTGCCTGACTAAGACTCGGGTTTCTCACTTGATATGATATATGACCCGGACCTTACCACTTTACCTTTCCTTTTATTCTGCAGGTCCGGGTGACAAAGCTGATGATGAAGATGATATAGAAAAGTTGAAGACCTTGAAGGCCATTATCCGGCAATTTTCTGCGGGGACCAAGTGGACCCTTGAAGCCATTAGGTGGCCTGGTGGTTATGGCGGTGTATCCCACATGCTCGATGCGTGCTCCACGGTCCTTGCTTGGATCGACCACTGGAAGCGCTCGGCGTGCCGGGTTGGGGTGATCCGTGGCCTTGCGTTCGCCAAAGCCTACTTTCCCAAGCTTGAGCCGGCAACACTGGTAAATGGGTTCCCCGAATTCAACACAGACGGCTCTCGATTTTCGGCAACGGACTTCAAGGCTATCCACACTCAGATACGTCACTCGGCAACCTTGATAGCCGATAAACTTGACATGACCAAGCTGACCCCTCCGTACAACGCTGAAGATAAGCCGGTGCCTTCTGATTTTCCGGTTCCCTTTGATATGCTGGCCCGGTGGAAGGAGGAAGTTGCCAAGAAGAAAGCCGAGGCCGGCTTGGGGCCATCGTCATCCACTCCAGTCATCCCTCCTCCAGCTCGTGCCGATATAGTGGTTGATCCGGATACGGAGGCAGGGAAGGCCACAGAAGAAAACACTGAAGACCCGGCTACCAAGACTGCTGCTGAAGACTCGGCTATGGATGTCGAGTAAAGTTTTATGATTTTTCGCTCACAAACACTTATTCGGCCAATAGGCATGTTTGTAATAAGCCTGATACAGTTATTTGTTTAATAGTGCGCTTGTGCACTTTTGATACAATTTCCTCGGTTTGTAACACGTTTAAACTTTAATGGCTTTGATGGCCCTTTTGGCCATCCATCTTGATATGTTTTCTCTAGTCTTAAGCTTTTTGCCGCTTTTCTGATCTTTTCTCCTTTTCCCCATCCATGAGACTCGGTTTCCGGGTCTCAGGATCTTTGACTGATTGAACTTTTGCTTTTCAAGTGCCCAAGTCCCCAAGACTCGGATTTTCCGGTTTCAAGCTCGATGGCTAAACAGTTTGTTGCTTTTCTCAAATTCCCAAGTCCCCAAGACCCAAATTTCCGAGTCTAGGGATTTGTAGTTTTTAAGAAAGAGCTACCTGTTTTTACCAGGGTCCAAAGTAGATAGCTACCCATATAAGTTTTGAAGCTATGCTTAATACATTGTGAGTTTCCGGTTGTAGCCTTTTACTCCGCATAACTTGTGGTTTAGATGACCCTTTTGATCCTCTTTGTTGTAAGCCGGCTTTCGCGTGGATATTCAGTGCTGCTATAACTGTATAAAACAGGGTCAGGCAAGTCCCAATGGGCATCATGACTGATTGTGATTATATGTTAGCAAGACACGCCACATTATTGCGAGTCACATCAAGCTTAAACAAGAGAAATCAAGAAAGTTTGGCTCTATTGTCCAGTTATAAGATTGTAACCGTACTTATTGCAAGTAATCGGTCCTCATAACTTAATGGAATCGTGGCCGGGTCTTGAGATTATAGCTGTGCTATTCAAGTAATCAGCCCCCAAGACCTATATATGCAATCTATGAAATTTTAAACCTAGTGCGTTATACAACTAAACAATAAATACTTACCTGATATGGAATAAATTAAAACAGAAAAATTAAGAACAAACTAACAGAAAGAAATAAGAAAGAAACAATATCATAGTTTAACCATCTCTTTATTGATATGAGAAAGGTTAGGTCAGCAAGCCGCCTCATTAAAAACCCTCCAGTCCCCTTAGGTACCCTGGATAGGAAAAGAGTGCGTCTGAAACCTGCTGCATGTTACATCGTGCAATTCAACTTGTAAACCTAGCATATGCTAAGTGTAGTAGGGACGTAGCTGAGCCACGTTCCATGGTCTTTCCCTCTCTTTCACACTCTGCTGCCACAACCCGGTTCCCATGTATAGTGATAGTCTGCTTAGGACCCGGGATCTTTAGCTGCAAGTATACGTAACATGGCCTGGCGATAAACTTGGCGTAAGCCGGCCTTCCGAACAATGCGTGATAAGGACTGCGCAATTTTACCACCTCAAATGTGAGCCATTCCACTCGGAAATTGTCCTTGGATTCTCCAAAAGCGACTTCTAGTGTTATTTTTTCCTTCAGGGCACGCCGAGTGACCCGGCACAATCCCATGAAAAACTGTAGAACTTTTCTGCAGCTGAGACTCCTTGAGCCCCATGCGTAGAAAGGTTTCCCAGTATAAGATATTGATGCTACTTCCTCCATCCATCAGAACCTTTTTCAGCTCGTAACCATTGACCTGTGGTGCAACCACCAAAGCTAACACACCCGGATGTTCTATTGTTTCCGGGTGATCCCTTCTGCTCCATGTTACCTCTTGAACTGACCATCTCAAATATCTCGGAACACCTGAAGAAACCGAGTTTACGGCCCTTTTAAGTATCTTTCTATCTTTGTTAGAAGTCCCGGTAGTGTGAACGTGGTAATGTCCTAACTGTTTGGGATTGGCTTGGAAACCCCCAGCACCTCCTTGATTATTACCCGGATTGCCACCTCCTGCGTTGCCAGCGGAGGGTGGCCCGTTGCCCGGGTTTCCACCTAGACCCGGTCCTCCTCCCCAGCCTGCACCTCGTAGGTCCTTATGTATTTCCTTGTTCTTCCATCTCTGTAAGTCCACGCACTGCTCCAATGAGTGATTAGCTGGTCTACCATTCCTGCTATGACGCGGACAGGGCATCCTGAAGGCCTCTATATGGTTAGCCGGCCTCGGTGGTCCTTGGTAGTTTCCTCCATTGAAGTTTCCTCCGTTGAAATTTCCCTCTGCCCTGGGTCTTGCAAACCCGGCTTCTGTATTAGCAACAAACTCGGAATTTCCTTCGTATGGGCGCTTGTGCTGGTTATTTCCATTACTTCCTCCGTTATTACCCGGTGCAGCCCCACTGCCGGGTCTTCCATTGTTGTTTGCGTTGGCTTTCGCTTTTTTGTCATCAACATCCTCCTCTGCTGTGTCTGTGGCAGCGTGCTTATTGCAAGCGTCCATCAATTCTCCCATTGTAACCTCCAAAGCGTGCCGACTAGATTTCCTGCGTGTCAGCTTTTGCACCAATGGTAAGTATTTGCACGTTTTCGCCATAGCTTGCAATGCATCTTTTGGCTGGATATCATTGGAAGAGTGGAGAATTTCCATAACTCGGCGCACCCAGCTGTGCGCCGACTCTCCCTTCTTCTAGACACATCGCTCTAAATCGTCAATCGTGAATAGCTTTCGGCACGTCCCATGAAAGTGTTTGATGAAGGCAGTTTTCAGTTCATTCCATGAATTGATGGATCTTTCAGGCAGGTTATTGAACCACAACTTTGCTGCTCCTTCGTACATCATAAGGTACATAAACTTGGCTTGGAGATTCTCGGACGCGTTGCGAATCGACATGGCCATCTCGTAACTGCTGAACCAGGTCTCTGGGTCCATGGTCGGCTCATAATTAACCACTTTACCCGGTTCCTTGAATTTATCCGGGTAAGGCTCAGCCCTGATGGCATCCGATAAACACTTAGGCCCAGCGAGGTTTGCCGGTACTGGCCTTACTCGGGAAACGTGCGATCTTGCAGCTGGCGCGGCGGGGGGTGCAACCGCTACCGGCCCTCTTACCGTAGACCCGGCTGCTGCACGCCTGGCTCGAGAATATCCACGATGGCTTGCGCCACTGATGCTGCAGGCGTTGCCGGTCTATGGGAAGGAGGCGGCATTTGCTGCTGCTCTGCCCTCCGCCGTGCCGAATTTGACTGAATATAACCGGTATTCCCATTTTGCCGACTAACATATAGTGTTCCATGCATGCCACTCCTATTATCCGGGTAATTGGCCTGTTGAGCTACTGTTGTGCGTAATAGATCTATCGCCCGCCGGGTCTCCACTGCATGGGGTGACTCTCCTACGGGGATGCGATCAAGTGTCAATGTTGCGGCATATACGTTATCCATGGGATTATTGAAGTGACCTGGTGGGGTGTGAAATCGCGGTGGTGGAAGGTGGTGGTGCGGCATTGCCAACAGCGATCCCAGTTTGCAACGTGGGTAACCCGGTTTGCACGTTTGCCGGCTGTCCTCCCAGGGTTGAAGCCTGATATCCGGTTTCTTGATTCACAAGCGGGATTGGTTGATCATGAGGGGTAACGGACAATGTAGCTGGCTGTAAATTCCCACTGGTTGCCGGTAATCTCGTCTAGTGCCTCTGATTGTAAATCCTGGTCGACTGAGTTTGAAGACGATTCTCCAGTTCTTCCAACTCGCGCTGGCGCGCGGCCATCCCTTGTTTTTCGGCTTCGATATCTCTCCTTTGTTGATCCAATGCACGGCGAGCCACGTCCAGATCTCGGGCACGTGCCGCCGCGTTTTATGGGGTTATCACCGTTGCTAACACTATGGGATCTAGGATTAGGTTATTCTTGAACAGAGCCGGATTTCGCGGAACCGAGACTCCCGCACCCGGTGTTCTGTTTGCTGTGAACCCAAACATGTTCCTTTGCCGTTCGCTTTCTCCGGTATGACTGGTAACGGAGGCCGACTCTCCATCGACCTGGGCTATAACCGGGTTTCCGTCAACCATTGTCTGCTGCTGGGCCAGCGCTCGCGCCGCTCTGATCGCGGCCTTCGACACATCCCCTTGATTAAGATTGATTGCTGGGGCTGTGTAGACCGTGACCCCGCGCGCGATGCCTGGTGAAGATTCGTATTCCTCTTCGTCGCAGCTATCTTCCTCGTACCGGTCTTCAAGCAGGTGCAGGATAGACTCGGTATCATCTTCTCTTATGACCCGGCCACGCGGGGTCCATGCCGACTCCTCCGGCTGTTCCCTCTTCGTGGTGGGCTCTTCTTCTGGATCGGCTGTCCCAACCGATTCTTCTCCATCCGACTGAACGCAGGTCGCTTCTCCTGACACAGAATCATATTCAATATCATCAGGAACAGAACCGGACGCACGTACCATACCGATGAAGACGTTGACCCGGCCGATCGTGACAACAGATCCGGTTTCCAGCAGATCCGACTCTGGTCCCCAACCAAAGTCGTCCACCATCTTCTCTCCTTCAGGGTTGGTGATGATCTCACTGATGACGAGGTTCTTCATGCTTTCCTGTGCTTCTCCCGTGATGTAAACACCCTTGTACGTAGGCCCCATGGTGGGCGCCAACTGTCGTAGGATAATCACGGCAGACGTTACCTGGGGTAACTTACTTTGGGGCAAATCGACTCTGGTGTTTGGGAGAGGGTTTAGCTCAGGGGAAATCATGTTATCAGGTGATCTGGTAGCTCGGGCTGCAATGTCGCCGAGTCTCCGATCTAGGGTTTCAACTATCAACTCTCGGATTACAAAGATACTCAACTATCGGGTCAAAAAACTCTTCTGCCTTCTGTTTGTCCCAGGAGCCGGTTTATATCTTACCCGGCTCTCTGGCTTCCTATACAAGACATACCCGGAATCCGACCCAGAAACCGCACACAACCCTAAGTTCCTAATCGTGACCCCCAAGATACGGGTTACAAGACCTACGTTCTTCCTTGGACCTTCTAGAAACATCTTCTCCTTGGGCCGGGTCTTGTGCGATTCCCTTTGGGCCGGGTTTCACCTAGGCATGAGGCTACCGGGTTACCATCCCTCCATCAAAACATATGGTGTCGAAAACAATATGAGAACAGTATAAAAGCAGTAGCAACAGTGTGGCAACAGTGGAAGCAATGTGTGTATTATCAGTATGAGAAAAATGGACCAAGGTCCACAGTTCACTAGAGGTGTGTCTCCATAAAAGATAGCAAACATGCGTGGTGAACAAATTACAGTTGGGCAATTGACAGATAAAGAACATGCATGACATAAAGATTATGATGAGATTCATGCGTGCATTACAACAAAATACATAGATCGTCAACCAACTGCATCTATGACTAATAATCCACCCTTCGAATATCATCCGAACAAACGTTGGGTACTAAGTTGCAAGCAACGGATAATCGCAGTAAGAAAAGTATGTAATGTAAACAATGTAAACTAAGTAAACATCGTTGTTTTCTCCCTAATGGCAATAGAACATCCTCCATTCGTCACCTTTCTGTCACTCGAGCACAGATATAAAGGAGGCATGAACCCGCTATCGAGCATAAATACTCCCTCTTGGAGTCACTAGCGCATCTACTTTGCCAGAGCATATACTAACAACAGAGAGCATGCAAGATCATAAAAAACATACACATGAAGATAACATGATAGATTGATAATCAATAGACATAGCATTCAATAATCATCGGATCCCAGCAAACACAACATGTAGCATTACAAATAGATGATCTCGATCATGTGAGGAAGCTCACAAGATCTAAACATGAGGCATAAGGTGGAGAGTACAACCATCTAGCTACTGCTATGGACCCGTATTCCAATGATGAACTACTCACACATCACTCCGGAGGAGGGCATGGTGGTGTAGACCCCTCCGATGATGAATTCCTCTCCCGGCAGGGTGCCGGGGAGACCTCCAGAACCCTCCCGATCTTGGGTTGACGATGACGGCGTCCTCGGGTGTTTCTCGGGACGAAGTGGTATCTTTTTAGGGTTGTCGTATTGGGGGGAATAAATAGGCGAAAGGGCGATGGCAGTGGATGCTCGAGGGGCCCACACCACCCCCAGGCGCGGCCAGAGGGCGCGTCGCCCTATGGTGTGGCCCCCCTCCGGGACTCTTCGGGACCCCGTGGAACCTTTCGGAATTCTAAGACTTCCGGGCTTCGAATTTTCCGATTCCGATAATATTTCCACAAGAAATTTTCTGAAACTGAAAACAACAGAAAACAGGGAACTGGCTCTGTGGCATTTTGTCAATAGGTTAGTCTGGGAAATCAATAAAAATAACATAAAGTGTAAGGAAAACATGTAGCGTATGGCATGAAAACAACATGGAACATCAAAAATTATAGATACGTTTTTGTACTAATAAAATTCTTGAGCATGCTTTCAAGATCAGAGGGTACACTTTTATTGTTGTTGTAGGAATTTCCATAAGAATTACCATAAGCATTACTATTATTGGGAGGATATGGCATATAATTTTTGGTACCAAAATTATTCCTATAAGCATTGGTGTTGAAATTATTATTTTTAATGAAGTTCACATCAACATGCTCCTCTTGAGCAACCAAAGAGGCTAAAGGAACATTATTTGGATCAATAGGAGCATGGCTATTCACGATAATAGACATAATAACATCAAGTATATCACTCAAAGAGAAGGTTTCTTCAACATAATTTACCTTCTTACCAGTTGTAGCTCTCTCAGTGTGCTATTCAGAATAATTTACCATCATATCATCAAGAAGATTTATTGTTGCCCCCAAAGTAATGGACATAAAGGTTCCTCCAGCAGCTGAATCCAGAAGGTTTCTTGAAGAAAAATTCAGGCATGCATAAAAGGTTTGGATGATCATCCAAGTAGTCATTCCATGAGTGGGACAATTCTTTACGAGAGATTTCATTCTTTCCCAAACTTTAGCAACATGCTCATTATCAAGTTGCTTAAAATTCATAATGATACTTCTTAAAGATATAATCTTAGCAGGAGGATAATATTTTCCAAAGAAAGCATTTTTACACTTAGTCCAAGAATCAATATTATTTCTAGGAAAAGATAGCAACCATTCTATAACTCTTCCTCTCAAAGAGAAAGGAAACAATTTCAGTTTAATAATATTTCCATCTACATCTTTATATTTTTGCATCTCACATAGTTCAACAAAATTATTAAGATGGGAAGCAGCATCATCAGTACTAACACCAGAAAATTGCTCTCTCATAACAAGGTTTAACAGGGCTGGCTTTATCTCATAAAAATCAGCAATAGGAGCAGGTGGAGCAATAGGTGTGCTAATGAAATCATTGTTGTTGGTGCTAGTAAAGTCGCACAACTTAGTGTTCTCAGGGGTAGTCATTTTAGCAAGACTAAAAACAGGATAAATACTCCCTCTTGGAGTCACTAGCATCTACTTGGTCAGAGCATCTACTAACAACGGAGAGCATGCAAGATGATAAATAACACACACATGAAGATAACATGATAGATTGATAATCAATAGGAATAGCATTCAATAATCATCGGATCCCAGAAAACACAACATGTAGCATTACAAATAGATGATCTCGATCATGTGAGGCAGCTCACAAGATCTAAACATCAGGCATAAGGTGGAGAGTACAACCATCTAGCTACTGCTATGGACCCGTAGTCCAAGGATGAACTACTCATGCATCACTCCGGAGGCGGGCATGGTGGTGTAGACCCCTCCGGTGATGAATTCCCCTCCCGGGTGCCGGGGAGAGCTCGAGAACTCTCACGATCTCAGGTTGATGATGATGGCGGCTCGGGTGTTTCTTGGGACGAAGTAGTATCTGTTTAGGGTTGTCGTATCGGGGGGGAATAGATAGGCGAAAGGGAGATGGCGATGGATATCCGAGGGTCCCACACCACCCCCAGGCGCGGCCAAGGGGCCGCCCTATGGCGTGGCCCCCCTCCGGGCCTCTTCGAGACTCCGTGGAACCTTCCGGAATTCTAAAGACTTCCGGGCTTCAAATTTTCCAATTCCGAGAATATTTCAAGAACAACTTTTCTGAAACTAAAAACAACAGAAAACGGAGAATTGGCTCTATGGAATCTTGTCAATAGGTTAGTCCGGGAAATCGATAAAAATGACATAAACTGTAAGGAAAACATGTAGCATATGGCATGAAAACAACATGGAACATCAGAATTTGTAGATACGTTTCTTACGTATCACGATCCCAACGAGGATCAGAAGGTGTTGACAAGCAGTTTTGATGAAGGATTCACTGTAAATACTAGACATTAATAATAATTGCACCAAGTGGCCCAATCCTTTCTAGAGCAAAGGACGGCATGGTTGGTTTACTTATGATGACCAAACGTTCTTGAGGACACACAAGAATTTCGTAAAGTGCTTTCGCTTCATACAGCTAATTAATCTTTATTGTTTTGATAGGTGTTGTGTGGGTGAACCTATGCTAATGTACTGCCTTATGTTGGACTAATACATACTTGTGATTATACCCCTTGCAAGCATCCACAACTACAAGAAAGTAATTAAGATAAATCTAACCACATCCTTAAACTCTGGGATCCTACACTCCCTCGTGCATCGGTTTCCTAACGGGGGTTTAGGTTTCTGTCACTCAGCAACCCACAGTTAGTAGCTGAATACACAATGCATTACCCTAGGCCCATAAAGGTGAAGTATCATGTAGTCGATGTTCACATGATACCACTAGAAGAATAGCACCACAACTTAAATATCAACCCATTAAATATTACTCAACATAATTCCACTACTAATATCTTGACTTCTCCCATGTCCTCAAGAACTAAACGAACTGCTCATGAGATAACATATGGATCATGATTAGAGGTGATATAATTATGAATAACAATCTGGACATAAACCTTAATTCAACTGTTTCACTCAATAGCATCAACCACAAAGAGTAATTAACACCCGGAAATCTTCCCCTATGAAATAGACAAGATTCAACCCTAGATGTTACAGCTGAACGCAGTGGAGCGATGGAGATGATGGTGACGACGGTGGAGATAATGATGATGATGATCCCCATGAATTCCAGCTCGATGACGGTGACGATGATTTCCCCCTCCGGGAAGGAATTTCCCCGATAGATTTCTCCCTGGCAGAGAGGTTTTCTCTCTCTGTTGTTTTCGGCCTCGTGGAGGCGGAGTAATATTTCCTCGATGGCCCTCAAGTCTTAGGGTTTCGGGGGGATGAAGTACGCGAAGGGGCATCGGTAGTGGTGGGCCAGGGCCACCACAGCACATGGTGGCGCGACCAGGGGTAGCCTGCGCCATGGCATGGTGTGGGACCCTGGTGGCCCACCTCTGCCTCCCCTTTTGGCTAGCTTCGGCATCTGGCAAAATAGAAACTTCTCGATGTTTTCCGTGAATCGCTGATCTTTAGAAATATGGTATCATAACGGTCCTTTTTCCAGCAAAATTCTGGTTCCGGCAGTTAATTCTCCAATAATCATCAAACATGCAAAATAGATGAAATAACATAAATATCATCTCTAAATATGAAATATATCAATAAATAGCAGTAAATTATGATATAAAGTAGTGATGCAAAATGGACGTATGAATATCACAGAAACAAGTCCGGTGTCAATCAGGGTCGTTTCGGGAAAGTTACCATACGAGAGAAATAATGCATGTGTAGGCAAAATGTTATATGAGATATAACGGAGGATATGAGATGTCCCAGGATGTCGGGAATATTTTTCTTACATCGTTAGATAATATCAATGATTTTATCTATAGGGGTCATGGGGTTCCGGAAGAGTTCCGAGGGACTTTCCGTATATGGAAGGAGTGCCGGAGGGGATATATGTCCTCCTCTGGGAAAATCCTAATTTTAGGGGATGCCAGGTGGGGCCCATGGTCTCACCGAGTTCACTAGCTTTCCTAGGAATTTTCCCAAATTTATTTGAGAAATAAATGAGTGGGAAAAAGAAAAAGGGAAGAAAGGGAGGTGGGATTGGACTCCACAAGGGAGTCCAATCCAAAGTCTCCTAGGAGACTTGGTGCGGCCAAGGAGGGAGAGGGGAAACCGATCTTTACCCCTTTGGAAGGTCTCCCTTTTTTCCCACTATATAATCCCCACCCATCCTCTCTTTTAGACATACAATTGAGCCTGTGGCCTCTCTCTTTCTCTAGAAGAATTAGAGGATTAATTAGAGCTTCTAATTAGAGCACTTCTAATTGAATTAGAGATTCTCTAATAATTAGAGCTTCTAATTAGAATGCTTATAATAGGATTATAATCTCTCTAATAATTAGAAGACTAATTAGAGTAATCTGATTAGAGTCCTTCTAATTGGATTAGAGCCTCCTCTAATTAGATTAGATCTTCCTTTAATTGGATTAGAGCTTCCTTTAGTAAAATTAGATCTTCTTCTATTTGGTTTAGAGACCTAGCTCTAACCTCTCTCCCTCTCTTTCCCATGTATTGGACTTCTCTGCCTCAATTGCAAAGCTGCGGTACCTAGTCCTTGACAGTGGAGCAATGCAGGATTTTGACAGACATATGTCTGCAAGATCTTAGAGGGGTAACACGTGATACCCTCACTCAGCTGGATCCAGAAGGTGGGATACGTGAATCAACAACAGTCCCACCGCTAGGCTTATCCATGGGACTCTTCATCGGGCATCACCGACATCGTCATTGACACTACTTCTGTGCTTCATGTCGGTAACGAATCAGATCTATCCATGCCTTTACGTGCATAGTAGATCATTTCTGCTAATAGGACATAAATTTTTAAATTCTGCTACGTACACCAATAGTGGTATCAGAGTAGTCTATGCGTAGGTACATGTACAATCTATAGCACCAGTGTTTGCGGGTATTGCATAAGTTTATGCATGTATATTAGAAAGCGCTCTATTATTCAGATTGTTTATGATTGCTTCCCAGTAAGTTGTGTCATTTAGTTTTCAATGGCATAGTGAGATTTTTTTACAAACTTCTGACAATCCTAGGACGTTCGAGTTGCCCTGGCATATCTCGTCTAGTCTGACGAAGTGATTTAGAAGCTTTGGGTATTTCTATAGTTGGATTCGTAGACGGCATAACGGATGGGGCATGTGGATTGGATCCATGGTTATGAATAAGTTTAGATTGAGGATCTAGACTTTTTCGTAATGTCTGTGTTTCAATCACCCCGTAATGTCAATCTAGCATCATGAACAATCATGCCTGATTTTGTTCGTAGGTAGTAAACGGTTTACTACGTAGAACCTACAACCACGTAAGATATGCAAACACAAGCGTTAGATCCGTAAAACTTGTTTTTGTAGAGGATGTGGTGTGATGTGGTATAGTTCATTATCATTCAAGAGTCGTATGAAATGCTAAACCATATGATTGCTATGTTTTGCCATGCGTGCCCCATGATTTCATTAATTATCTTAGAGATAATAGAAGGCAATGGATATGGTGACCAAATTCCGTACACCACGACAACGATCCATGGAGCAAAGGAGTTCTGAGCCTAGAAAAAAGAGAGGACTATACTACATCACTATTAAACTACCAGGGATGGTTAATACTTTTTATGCACCCTTTTGATTGCGCAATAGTTTTGATTATTAGGGTTATTTCTCACTTGAAAATATCAAGGTGATCGTGCTCTTCTAAACTATGAACCGTCAAACTGGTTCGCGTTCGTGTGCATCACCTCGATACAGGGATCAATGTGTTCTTGGAACCTCAGAGGCGGGTATAGATTGGTCACATGGATACGAGGATCAATACCATATAAGCAGATATAGTAGTTGGTTATCTTGACGTTCAGGCATAAAAGTCATGAGCTCAGAGCACATACATCAAAAGATGAACACGAGTCACATGAGTTGTGATTGGTTTGTTGACCCACCCTTTGGGATTATGATTAGCTACATAGACGGACACATCCTTCTAATCATAACCCTGATGTGGATCTCGAGTAATTGAATATTGATTATGAGGAATATCAGTTTTAGTGGAAGTGCACATATTGGTTAAAGATTTGGCTTTAACCAAGCGCAATTAATCATGATAATAATTAGGGTAATTTTCGTAGATTGTTATAGAGTTGACATCTATATTCCACCTACACATTTAGTTAGTTGATTGAGTTAGATATCTAGCCAATAAAACTTTACGAACTTGTTTCAAATTTTGAGGACTGCCCTCAAAATGTGAAGGTAAAGAACTATTGCAATATTATAACATCCCTACTTTTGTGTAGTAAAAAAAGGTGTTGTGTACATGGCATGCATGCATGAAAAATGGACCAAAAATTTGCATTTAAAAATTAATCAGTGAATTAAAAGAAAATCACTTAATCTGGTTTCACACAAATTTGTTTTACAAAGTTTATCAAAGTGAACCAACCATATGATAGAAAGGTGGCAAATTTGAAGAGCTTTCCAACAAATATTTTTGTGCAATTTTTGCTTAACAAAAAGGCCCTCAAAATCTAATTTTGGTTCTGTTTTAAAGTCCAAAAGGACATCTTGGTAATTTCTCCAGAAATTCCAGGGGATTTTCCGTGAAATCGTCTTTTTATTGTTTCTTCCCTGTCGCCGGCCAGGTGGACAACCCGCCGCCGCCCTCCACCTCCTGCTTTCTTCCTAGTCGACGTGGAGACCTGGAAGACCTCAAGGAGACGTCTGGATCGAGCTCCCTCGTAGAACCCCCCCCGAGCTTCTCTCTCTCTTCCTCTGTATCTCCTCCCCGCCACCGAACTCTCCGCCACCGTCGATACGTCGCCGCCGGCTACTCACCGCTTCCCCGCCCTCCCCGAGTAGCCCATTGGAACCGCGGTGCCCACCTCCTTCACCTCGAGCAGGCACGGAGGCCAAAATGGCCTAGCCGTGCGGAATCGCCACCTTCTTCCCCGCTGCCTGCCACCGGAATCCCTCCACCACGCCGCCGTTTCCACCCTCCTCCGGCCCCATTGACCCCTCTAGCGTGCTCCTGGTGAGCTCCTGCTCCTCCCCATCCCCTCTGTTTCCCTCCTTCCGCTCGGATTCATCAAACTCGCCGGAGCCCGAGCCTCCCGCCGTCGTCCCCTTCACGGCGGCTCGCCGTCGTTGGCTCCCAGCAAGCGGCGCCGCCCTAGTTAGGTCCCCCTCGTCGAGACGCTTCCAAAGAGCACACGCACGCATCCGGGGGCCGCCGGAAACGCCGCCGAAGACCACATCCGCCCCCGCCCGGCCATCGTGTGAGGTCGCGGTGACATCACCCTGGCGTCACCTGCCCACGTGTGCGCCAGGTGGCTTTTCTGTTAATGTTAAACTGAACAGTGGGCCCCACATATAAATAGAATTAACAGAAATTAAGTAAAATTTGGAAATTAAATAACTTTTATATTATAACTCCAAAAATTATGGAAAAATATGCAAAATGTTCAGAAAAATGTGAGCTAGTTGTTTATACCATTTTCATCCATGTTTAACAAAGTTCAAAATTAGACCATATTTGTAGTTTGTTTTTAATTTATTTAAATATTGAAAATAAAGTTTTAATTCAATAAAATTAGAAAATTAAGTGTAATATACCAAAATGATCAGTGAAACAAATGCAATCCATCTATGAGGTTCCCAAAGTCATTTGAGCAACTAAGCTTGGTCACACCTCTAGAATAGGGTTTTCGCCCCCTCCGGTGTTCGTCGTTCACGGCGTAGAACCTGAGCTTCATGTTCCACCTTCTAATCTTTAAATCATTTGCATTGTCTTAATCATGCATACATGTTGTGCATTGCACGGTCACCAAGTATTTTTTGTTTGCCTTCTTTCCGGTGTTGCTCTATATCGGTAGACCGAGATCCGGAGGTTGATCCGGCTTTCTACAACAACCCCAGCTACACCCTCGACGAGCAAGGCAAGCACAACCTCATGGCTATCCCATGTTTTGAGTCTTTTCAACCTCTTACTCATGCATGCGGTTCAACTTAGTTTTGAGTCTGTTAGAGTTAACCTATCCACTGCATGACCCCCATACATGTCAACTTCATACCTGTTTACCCTCCTAGTATGAATAGGGTTGTTTGAGTATCGTAGAGCCTTATGTGTTATGCTTAGCCATGCTTAGTGTTCTGATCTACTTCATCCGGTTGATGATTTGGATCACCTCGATAACCTTTTATTTTATTATGTTTGTGAGTGCTGAGCATGTGAAACTGACTAAGGCTAGCACGGGAGGCCACTTGGGTAGTGGTTATTCGTTCCGTACTCGCCAACCCTAGGAATTAAGTTCTCGCCGCGGAAGCCAAGACTGAGCGTGCAACCACACGCGGGGCCTAACAGACCGCGCTCGACTGACTAACTTGTTTGATCACTTCCATGGGTCACATAGTTTTAGTTTTCCATTTGCGGGTGTGTCATAAAACGTTTTGGAGAAAACTAGGGCGTGACCGGGACCAGTGATGGACGTGCACGGATCTTGTCCCGACTCACAGAACAGGTGCCGTCAGGAGGTGGCCAACTCCCTATTGACGGGGTGGCCCTGTTTGGGTTGACTCATGGATAGGGTTAAGCAAGGTAAAGTTCGTGGTCGACCACACTCTACCGCGCTCTTAGAGAGGAGAGTTACCGCGTGGCACTAAGAGTCGGTCGATACGTGTGGGTAAAGTGTACCACCCTGCATGGATAAATCTTTCGGAAAGTCGTGTCCACGGTTATGGACGACTTGGTGAAAGACACGAGGCCATAGATAACTCTAACGGAATGACTAAAACTTGTTGACAGCGGATGAAGGATGCCTCCTCGACTACGTCAAGAGGGGTGATTCTTGTAGCATAAGATAGTCTGGGGATGAGAAAGTACTTGGTGGACTAAAGAACATGATGATCTCAGTAGTTGAGTAGATTCCTACTGTTTTAGAAATGCTCTATTACATGTGCTTCTTCTTCCTAAACTTCGGAAAACAAAGATGGCTTTATGCAAAAGACCTTAAAAGCCAAGTCTTGCTGAGTACCTTTTGTACTCAACCTTGCCTCGTTGTTATTTTGTTTTAGACTTCGGCAATGCAGCTAAAGAAGGGTTCTACCTCGGAGTCGATGAGTAGTTAGGGGTTCCCAGGTGGCAGCCTGGTATCTATAGTATGGGTTTGGCTACGTTGCTTATGTTTCGGACTCTTAGTCCTTTTGCTTCATTGTTGTATAACAACATATTTGTTTTCGCTGCTTGTTGTAATGTTGGGTTGCTTGACCTATGTTGGTCGTGTGACCTCTGCGTGCAAACTAATCTAGTATGACTTGTTTAATACAACTTTCATGTCTAGAGTGCTGCTTTGATCGATTGTTGGTTTCGAGCCCGTTGTTATACAGTTTTGGCTATGCCTTCATAGTTGTCGCAGTCGAGGGGTTGTGGAGCCGATTGTCCATGTCCGAGCCCGCCTGCCGATGTGATTCGGCCTGGGGCGAGGTAACCCCAGTAACCCTCGATTGTTGTTGCACTTTCTAGACAAATAGCAGCTCTGTATAACTTTGGTCCCGTTCCTTCAGTTTCATCTGACTCATGGATGCTTGGGTATGCATATCTGGTTATGACTAGCATGGACACAAGGAGTAGTAGACTGGGGATCTGGACTACGTGCCGATGAATCCGGTCTGCCTGCCGTTGTTTGTTGCGGCCGGGGCTGGTAACCCCGAAGCCCTTGGGAGACAATTGCTAGGAGCACATAACAGTTTGTATATCTATGGGTCCGGGGTCTGACAAGTCTTGGTATCAGAGCAAGACTGCATGTAGGAAACCCTTGCCGTTGGTCGATGTTGAGTCTAGAACTTGTGAAAACTATTTTAAAAGACAAAAGAGTTGTGAAAACTCTCTTAGGATTCTTTTTACTCCTTACCTGGTATCGCTCTAACTCTGAGTCACCGTACCTCATTTGTTTTATTGTGTGTGGTTTCCTTGGTGTTATCTCAAAAGTTAGGAGTAAAACAGGTTGGGTGTTTTCTTCTGAGTACTTCGTTGCAGGTTGTTATAGTTCCAAATTCAAATCATTTCTTCATGTATTTTGACATCTTGCAAATGTTTTTGTTTCAGATGACCTCTGGACAGGTTGTTCGACACACTCTTTGCCTTGGAGTTCCAGGTTTTTCCCATCTTTTAGCCTCAGCATGTGCAAACCTAGGAGCCCCTTGGTACCCCGTGTACACTGTGTATGAGCAGTACCGTGACTTCAATCAGTCCCAGTACCTATGTGGTGTCCGTCTTCCACGGCTAGATGGTACCATCATTTCTGCCATGCACTATGCTGAGGGTCTTGGTTTCACTATTGAGATGGCTGTGCAGGATGCTGCACGACACTGTCTTAACGTGCTTCGTTACTACTATCCAGACCACGAGCATAGCTCTCTCTATTACTGTCCTGGTTCTGAACCTACTCTTGAGGGGTGTCTCACTCATACCTTTGTTGATTCCTCCCAGGAGGAAGATCTTAGACTTAGGTGCACCGGTGATCTTCTTATTGCTTATGCTCGTCGTGAGCGTGAGCTTAGTGCACTAGTCAACACCCTTGCAGCTAGTCTCAGGACTGTTACAAATAGAGTGAGGCCATTCGTAGAGAGTGGTCTTGTTCAGACCTCTGAGGTAGAGCTTCCATCTGTACTTGTGCCTTCTACGGTTGCGTCTCCAGATGTTGGAGGTGATGTTCCCCCTCGTGGACGCATGAGGAGGCCTAGGATGGTGCGTGGTGTACCACAGTCTCTCCATGGACCACAGGATGAGTCTGTTCGTCGCTTCTATGGTGCTCCGGTTCCACTTCCTTTCGACTTCGGAGGATACTGAGACCGTTGTCGGTTCCATCTAGAGTAATGTTTGCTTTCATGCACTCGAAACCCGAAGTTGTAGAAAAATAATGTATAGGAGCAGAACTTCGGTGATGTGTGTATGCCGTACTCCTTTCAGTGTTGTATGTATCTAAGCATGTGAGCTTGTACCGCCACTATGTATGGTTTGTACTTCTATTGGTTTCAATAAATGTTGTAAGATGTTGTCTCCATGTTGATGAAATGATACACTTCATGTTCATTCGTTCTGCTCTACTACATTTCGGCATGAACCTTGATTTCCGTTGAAACTATCACATGTCTTTCCATTGTATCCTTTTTCCATGGATGTGCTATTCATGATTTTTCTTCCTTTTATTCAGGATGTCGAGTGGTACTCGTGGCCGTAACAATCCTCCTCCTGAGCCAACACCTCCGCCGCCACCCACAATGGCGCAGGTGCTGCAGAGCATCGAGAACAATCGTCTGAGGAACGAACATCTTCTGGAGCGTGTGGTCTAGAACACTGAACGTCGTGCTGCCGGCGTTACACTTGTGGACTTCCTCAAGGCTCAGCCACCATACTTTGCTGAATCCACTGAGCCTCTCGATGCCGATGACTGGCTTCGCACAATGGAGCGCAAGTTCCTTGCTCTCTGTGTCCAGGACCGTGACCGTGTGAACTTCGCCACCTACAAGCTTGAGGGTGCTGCTGGTGCTTGGTGGGAAGGCTTCCTGGCATTGCAGGCGCCATGTCATGAGGTCACCTGGGCAGAGTTCCGCACTGCTTTCCGTGAGGCTTATATCCCGAAGGCAGTGATGGACGGTAAAATAAAGTAGTTCCTTGATCATACTCAGGGCAGTATGGGTATTGAGACCTATGGTCATGTTTTCACTCGTCTGGCTCGCTATGCTCCTCGTGATATCAATAATGACGAGGACAAGCAGGATCTGTTCCGTAAGGGCCTAAACCCAACTGTTCGTTATGAGTTGTTGCCCTTTAAGTTCCAGAGCTTCCAGGAACTTTACAATCAGGCCATCACTCTTGAACGTGGCAAAAAGGAGATGGATACTGCTATGAAGAAGAGTGCGGGAGATTCCCGTGCATCACCTTCTGGTCAGAAGAGGAAGCGTCGTGTGTTCATTCCATACAACGTTGTTCCCAGGGCTCCGTATCAGCCAAGGCCATCTGGATATGTCCCTCGTCCGCCTACACCACCTGCTACATCAACTTATGGTGGTGGACAAGGTTCTCGTCCTCCAGTTGCCGCTCCTCCTAGCAATGTTTGCTATCGTTGTGGCCAGCCTGGTCACTTCTCAAGGGAGCTCCCTCGGAATCATGCTGGACGTGCAGCTCCTCCACCTAAGAAAACGGCGAAGCCTGCTGGTGCCGGACGTGGTCGTCTTAACTACGTGACTGCTGAGGATGCTCAGGAAGATTCAAGCGTCTTACTGGGTACGATTTATATCAACTCAATTCCGACTTTAGCCTTATTTGACTCTGGAGCATCACATACATTCATATCAGAAGGGTTTGCTAAAATTCATGGGATACCTTTTGAAAATTTGTCAAAACCGTTCATGGTAAACTCCCCTGGTTGCAACTGGCAAACCACCATGGTTACACCAGAACTCATGGTTGAGGTGGGATACTGGAAATTCCCCACAACCTTCATTGCACTAAAGTCCACTGATCTTGATGTCATACTGGGCATGGATTGGCTCTCGAAACATGGAGCTAAGCTGGATTGTGCAACAAAATCCCTCACCTTGACACATCCTTCCGGGTTTTGTTTTGTATATTGGTCTGAGTTCACCATTTCGCCATCATCATGCACACAACTTTCTCCTGAACTGCAGCTATACTTCATGCAAGGTGATTACCCTCCTGAAATTCATGAGTTACCCGTAGTCAGTGATTTCCCTGATGTGTTTCCTGAAGAGTTACCTGGCATGCCACCTGACCGAACTATGGAGTTTGTCATTTAGTTAGTCCCTGGTACCACTCCTATGTCTAAAATACCTTACCATATGGCCCCAGAGGAGTTGGTTGAGTTGAAGCGTCAAATAGAGGAGTTAGAAGAAAAGGGTTTCATCCAACCTAGCACATCTTCTTGGGGTTGTCCCACTATCTTCGTCAAGAAGCGGGATACCAATGTTCCACGCCTGGTTGTTGTTTATCGGCCGCTGAATGCAGTGACCATCAAAAACAAATACCCTCTTCCAAGAATCAACGGCCTCTTTGATCAGTTAGCTGGTGCAACTGTCTTTTTCAAGATGGACCTGCGATCAGGATACCATCAAATAAAGATCAGAAAGGAGGACATTCCCAAAACTGCGTTTACTACTAGTTATGGTCTTTACGAGTACACCGTCATGTCTTTCGGTCTTACCAACGCTCCAGCTACCTTCATGAGACTTATGAACTCGGTATTCATGGAGTATCTTGATAAGTTCGTCGTGGTCTACATCGACGATATCCTGGTCTATTCCAAAACCGAAGATGAACATTCTGAACACCTGCGTTTGGTGTTGTCCAAGCTCCGTGAACACAAGTTGTATGCCAAGTTCTCCAAGTGTGAGTTCTGGTTGAAAGAGCTCTTCTATCTCGGACACGTGGTGTCTGCTGAAGGTGTTGTCGTCATTCCAGACAAGGTCCAAACCATTCTGGACTAGGAAACACCTAAGTCAGTCAAGGATGTTTGGAGTTTTCTCGGACTGGCAGGTTACTACCATAGTTTCATCGAGAACTTCTCCAAAATTGCCAAACCTATGAGTAAACTTCTTAAGAAAGGCAAAAAGTTTGAGTTGTCATAAAAGGCATAGGAAAGTTTCCAAACTCTGAAAACCAAACTAACTACCGCTCCTGTGCTTGTTCTTCCTGATACAAGCAAGGATTTTGTCATCTTCTGTGATGCCTCTCAACAAGGACTCGGTTGTGTGTTAATGCAAGAAGGTCATGTGGTGGCTTATGGTTCTCGTCAACTAAAACCACATGAGCACAATTATCCAGCCCATGATCTTGAGCTAGCAGCCGTGGTCCATGCTCTCAAGAAATGGCGTCATTACCTTCTTGGTAACCGTTGTGAGTTATACTCAGATCATCAGAGTCTGAAATATCTGTTCACCCAATCAGATCTGAATCTCCGACAGAGAAGATGGTTGGAGGTAATCAAGGACTTTGACTTGGGTCTCAACTATCAACCTGGCAAAGCAAATGTCGTCGCTGACGCGCTAAGTCGGAAGTCTTATTGTAACAATTTGATGATACAACAAGCCCAACCTTCTCTTCCTGAGGAGTTTTCCAAGCTCAACCTTGAAGTTTTTCCTTCGGGATATCTGGCCAATCTGGAAATAAAACCTTCTCTCGAAGATCAAATAAAAGACGTTCAGAAGAACAACTTAGGCATTGCTAAGATCAAGAAGAACATTGCTAGCGGTGCTGCTAAGTGTTTCTCTGTTGATGATCAAGGCATTGTCTACTTCAAAAACCGTTTGGTTGGACCCAAGAATCACAATCTGAGAAAACTAATACTCCAAGAGGCTCATGACACACCTCTTTCTATTCATCCTGGTAGCACCAAAATGTATCAAGACCTGCGTCAAAGGTTTTGGTGGACCCGTATGAAGTGAGAAATCGCTCAGTATGTTGCCGAATGCGACGTCTACCGATGTGTGAAAGCAGAACATCAAAGACCAACCGGTGTTCTTCAACCCCTGCCTATTCCTGAATGGAAGTGGGATGAGATTGGTATGGATTTCATTAAGGGCCTTCCCAATACCAAAAAGGTGCACAATGCTATATGGGTAGTGATTGATCGTCTGTCAAAGGTTGCCCATTTCCTTCCGGTTCGTGAGAGTATCCGAGTCTCTGAGCAGGAAGATCTATATATCTCACGAATAGTCAGTCTTCACGGAATCCCTAAAAGGATTGTCTCAGACAGAAGCAGTCTGTACGTCTGTATATTCTGGGGAAGTCTTCAAAAGGCCATGGGAACTCGTCTATCCTTCAGCACCGCCTACCATCGACAAACCGGTGGTCAAACTGAGAGAGTTAACCAGATCCTTGAGGACATGCTCCGAGCTTGTGTTATATCGTTCGGTAAGGATTGGGAGAAGTTCCTTCCATATGCCGAGTTCACTTATAACAACAGTTATCAATCAAGCTTGGGCAACGCTCCTTTTGAAGTTCTATACGGCCGTTAATGCCGAACTCCGCTGAATTGGTCTGAAACTGGTGAAAGGTCATTCTTTAGTCCAGATGCAATCAAGGAAGCGAAAGAAATTGTTCGCACCATTCGTGAACGACTGAAAACAGCTCAATCTTGCCAGAAGAGTTATTATGATCATCACCATCAAGATGTTCAATACGAAGTTGGCGAGAAAGCTTACCTTCGAGTCACACCTCTGAAAGGTGGAAAACGTTTCGGAATCAAAGGCAAAATGGCTCCTCGTTATATCGGTCCTTTCCCTATCATTGGAAAATGAGGTCAAGTTTCATATCAACTGCAGTTGCCTCCAGGATTTTCGGATGTCCATGATGTATTCCATGTTTCCCAACTCAAACGTTGCTTCAAAGATCATGTTTGTGGTGTGGACCACAAGACTATCAAGCTCAAGGATGATCTCTCTTACAAAGAGGTTCCTATCCGTATTCTCGATGAGGCCGAACGAAGAACTCGCAGTCAAACCATCAAGTTCCTCAAATTTCAATGGTCACATCATTCCGAGAACGAAGCAACCTGGGAACGAGAAGATCGTTTGCGGTCTAAGTACCCCGACTTCTTTTCTAAAATCTAGGAATCTCGGGACGAGATTTTTGTAAGGGGGTTAGACTTGTAACATCCCTACTTTTGTGTAATAAAGAAAGGTGTTGTGTACATGGCATGCATGCATGAAAAATGGACCAAAAATTTGCATTTAAAAATTAATCAGTGAATTAAAAGAAAATCACTTAATCTAGGTTCAGACAAATTTGTTTTACAAAGTTTATCAAAGTGAACCAACCATATGATAGAAAGGTGGCAAATTTGAAGAGCTTTCCAACGAATATTTTTGTGCAATTTTTGCTTAACAAAAAGGCCCTCAAAATCTAATTTTGGTTCTGTTTTAAAGTCCAAAAGGACCTCTTGGTAATTTCTCCAAAAACTCCAGGGGGTTTCCGCGAAATCGTCTTTTATCATTTCTTCCCTATCGCCGGCCAGGAGGACAACCCGTCACCGCCCTCCACCTCCTTCTTGCTTCCTAGTCGACGTGGAGGCCTAGAAGACCTCAAGGAGACGTCTGGATCGAGCTCCCTCGCAGAACCCCCCCCCCCCCCCTCGAGCTTCTCTCTCTTCCTTTGTATCTCCTCCCCGCCACCGAACTCACCGCCGACATTGATCCGTCGCCGCCGGTGACTCACCGCTTCCCCGCCCTCCCCGAGTAGCCCGTTAGAACCGCGCTGCCCTCCTCCTTTACCTCGAGAAGGCACGGAGGCCGAGATGGCCTAGCCGCGCGGAATTGCCGCCTTCTTCCCCACGGCCGGCCGCCAGAATACCTCCACCGAGCCGCCGTTTCCACCTTCCTACGGCCCCGTTGACCCCTCTGGCGTGCTCCTGGTGAGCTCCTGCTCCTCCCCATCCCCTCTGTTTCCCTCCTTCCGCTCGAATTCGTCAAACTCGCCAGAGCCCGAGCCTCCTGCCGTCGTCCCCTTCACGAAGGCTCGCTGTCGTTGGCTCCCAGCAAGCAGCGCCGCCCTAGTTACGTCCCCCTCATCGAGACGCTTCCAAAGAGCACACACGCGCATCCGGGGGCCGCCAGAAACGCCGCCGGCGACCACATCCGCCCCCGGCCGGCCATCGTGTGAGGTCACGGTGACGTCACCCTGACATCACCTGCCCACGTGTGCGCAAGGTGGCTTTTCTGTTAATGTTTAAACTAAACAGTGGGCCCCACATATAAATAGAATTAACAGAAATTAAGTAAAATTTGGAAATTAAATAACTTTTATTTAGAACTCCAAAAATTATGGAAAAATATGCAAAATGTTTAGAAAAATGTGAGCTATTTTTTTATACTATTTTCATCCATGTTTGACAAAGTTCATAATGAGGCCATATTTGCAGTTTGTGTTTAATTCATTTAAATATTGAAAATAAAGTTTTAATTCAATAAAATTAGAAAATTAAGTGTAATATACCAAAATGATCAGTGAAACAAATGCAATCCATCTATGAGGTTCCCAAAGTCATTTGAGAAACTAAGCTTGGTCACACCTCTAGAATAGGGTTTTCGCCCCCTCCGGTGTTCGTCGTTCACGGCGTAGAACCTGAGCTTCCTGTTCCACCTTCTAATATTTAAATCATTTGCATTGTTTTAATCATGCATACATGTTGTGCATTGCACGGTCACCAAGTATTGTTTGTTTGCCTTCTTTCCGGTGTTGCTCGATATCGGTAGACCGAGATCCGGAGGTTGATCCGGCCTTCTATGACAACCCCAGCTACACCTTCGACAAGCAAGGCAAGCACAACCTCATGGCTATCCCATCACTAGTAGGGAAAAGGCTACCGCAGGCGAACCAATTTAGCCTACCGCAGGCGAATGTTTGTTCGCCTGGGACCACATCGCCAGCGGTAATGACTTACCGCAGGCGAACAACCAAATGCGCCTGGGGTATCTTGACATACCCCAGGCGAACAAGCGTTGTGCGCCTGGGGTAAGCCTCTTACCTGAGGCGAACAAGCGCTGTGCGCCTGGGGTACATGTTCGCCTGGGGTATGATTCCCTATTCGCCTGGTGTATGGTTTTGCTGTGTCAAAAAATAAAAGAAACGAAAATAACAGAATTACAGCAAATTGACAGTAATAAATATGAAAATGACAGCAAAATAACAGAAATATTTCGATCATCACCAAATAGTCTCGATCATCACCAAATAGTATCGAAACGAATAGTTTAGTTACAAGCATAGTTCAAACACTAGGAGTACATAGTCCAAACAAATCGATAGTTTAGTTATCTAGACAAGCAAAACAACAAGTAGCATCAACACTAGGAGTACAAGGAGTATAAGCACGGCGATGGCGAATGTGGTCATCCGGGCCCTCGTCTTCTCCGTCTTCTCTCTCGCTAGGTAAGTGGCGTATCGAGCTTCCGCCTCCACCATGGTCTTGTACCCCTTGTAGCTGTTGCCGCTGAAACCGTGCACCTGTCTTCGGCATTGGTCCCAGTCGTCGTAGACTCCGGGAACCCTACCGACATACACAACATACCATGTCATCTGTGCATAGGACAAAAATACGAGTTTAGCATCGAAAGTGATAATAGACCGCAAATAACTATCAAAAAATAGAAGCATCAAGGTTTACGAATAAAACACGACAAATAAAGGTCTAAAAGTTATATGATGCAAGTGTATACTAACATTTTGTCAATCCTATATTCTCGGCGGGAACGGACGAACGCCTTGTAGCGTGTTGAATGTCCGGGTGTCACGTTGCTCTCGTAGGTGTGCTTCTATGTCACGGTTGCTCGGTGGTGCGTGGCCGTGGAAGAACAAGCCACCCCGAGTGATGACATCCGACGAGAGTATCGTGCAGATCCTCCGCTGGATGCGACGGAACTCAGCCCGCACATATTCATCGGCGGTGTTGGCCATTTTTGTGGTCAGGTCTCGGAGATCACTTGGTAGATGGGCCTGTTGGGCATCCTTTAAGTACTCCCTCATCTGAAAGATGACATACCAAGCTTCCAACTCAGATTCTTGCTCCGATTGCATGAGGCAGGGGAAGTTTGTTACGTGGGTGCACACGTAGGCGCCTTGGACTATTTTCTCCTTTTTTAGGGGCTTGCCTAAATCGGCGGCGAAGCCGTTGAGGGCACTATTAAGAACAGCTCTTATGTCGGTGTAGTCCTTCTGCACCGCCCTACCCGCATCAAGATAAGTGCATTGTGACCAATGCGGTTCCATGACGATGAGTACGCATCCTCCGTTTCTGCACAGAACATTTCGAACAAGAGCCATCAATATCATCAATCGGAATACTAAGGAGATTCTAGAAAGAATGTAACGACGTGAAGCGGAGAGGACTACTTACTTGGGAAAGTATGGCATGAGAATGGCGTTCTTATCCTTGTTATCTATCAAAAACCCCGTTATGTAATTCGTGATAAGAACTCGGTCTGCATGTGACCGCAAGTAGTCCTCATTCATGTAGTACGGGTCCATAATCGCCATGTGTGGGGTATTCTCCATGACCATATCATGCGCCATGCTGAGCGATACCAGGCGAACAATGCTTCGGTCGAGCTTACCCAAGTGGAAGACCCTGAATATGTCTTCGTATCTGATGAAGAACACCTCTGCGGGATTTGAATCCACAAAGCCCAAGGATCGGGGCACCTTGACCACGTATAGCGGGTAGGAGGGATGTTTCTCACGTAGAAGTTCATTCTCTTTGAACAAAATCCCGTCGTGGATGGTCCTCATGTCACCACCCATGACAGCGACAACCTCTGCCGGCAGCATCGGCTCACCTATCTCATGCACCTTCCTCCACGGGACGGCGGGCGGCAAACGGTCCAGGACTCGGGCGGCCGCTGGCTGGCTACTAGAGGAGGCACCACCTTTCTTCTTCTTGGCTACCGTTCTCTTCCGATTCTTCTTCGGCCTCAAGCAGATGGGAGTGCCGCTTTGTTTTACCGCCTCCGCGGCCGTAGCACGTAGTGTATTCGGGGTAACCAGCGTAGGCTGTGGAGCCGTAAAGGCCGTCTGCTCCTCGGGAGTTTCTTGGGAATAGGTTAGCTTCTTCTGGATATCCGGTTTTCTGGTGGGTAACTCAGAAGAACCGCCCTCTCCGCCATCTACCTTCTTCTGGATATCAAGAGTTCTGGCGGGTAACTCCGGAGGAGGAACCGGCTTCTCGCCATCCAACTGATTTATGAAATCGTCAATGGGAGCAAGTTCAATATCCATGTAGTCGTCATGGGTCTCATGCTCGTGCTGTTGCTCGTCATTGGACGTCTCGTGCTCGGGAGGAGGAGGATCCACCGGAGGTGGAGAGAGGACATTGCCATGTTGGACCTTGTCTTGTTGGCTTGCCGCGGGCGCAACCGGTGTAGTGGTGACGGTGATGGCTTGGCTTGGCGCCGACCCTGACGCCGTGTTCAGCCGAATAAGGGCTTTCGGCCATAGCAAGATTTGATTGTCCAGTTGGCCGAGATTCAGCTCGCTGTCGGCATCGGCGGGTTGATTAGGAGGATACAAGTTCTCGAATCCCGGTAGCACCAGATCGACGCGAACCTGAAGCTCGTTGGCCGGTATATCTCTGCAGTGGTACTTGCGGGATAGTGGCTGCAAGATGCTCCCCTTTGCAACATCCTTCAACTCGCTGCCCACTTTTAGCAGGAAGGTGCATCCCGTCGCGTCAGCCTGCGATAACATGCATGGATAGGTCAGAGAGTAGGGTTATATTGAACTGGCTACAGCTTGAGACGGTCAATAATCTACCGTGAGGGCATTGAGCTCGGCTAACGTCGACGGACCACAGGTGATGGTGGTCTCGTCGAGCAACGGGGTGGTGGCCGCGCCGGACACGGCCGACGGTCCATCGGGGGCAGGCGCGTCGGGCACGGCCGACGGTCCATCGGGGGCAGGCGTGTCGGGCACGGCCGACGGTCCATCGGAGGCAGGCGCGTCGGGCACGGCGGGGGCGACAGGCACGGCCAACATCGACGGTATGTTGAACGTCGGTAAGGGCCCCTGTGAGCCCCCGGCGATGTAGCCACATATTTTTTCAAATACGGCGGGGATGAGCGCATTCATCTTTTCCCCCACCGTTTTCTCAATCTTCTTCTCCATGTTTGTTTCCAAGTCATGGACCTTCTTCTTCAGCTCCTCCGTCTCCTCGCTCTTCTTCGCCGCCCGCGACTCCTTAGTGCTGGGCTCAGCCAAGCCATAGTTGGCGTGCTTCTTATTAAGTCCGCCGCCGGTGATACGGCCTAAGTGCGGCCTTTTCAGAGGGTCCTGGCTCTTTGCCTTGTTGTACCCCCTGATGAAAGGCTTATCCCACGCGACTTTGGCCGTCGACGTCTGCGACAAGGAAGATTCAAGTTGTTGTTCTTCTAGCTGCAGAAGCAACATATAAACGGTTTAGAATTGGTTTCGTACTAGAATGAAATCATGGACTTGATGATGATGAGTTGCATGAAATGGTAAATTTCTTACCACTAACTTCTCAACATTCTTCACGCTATCGTCCGTGACCAAAATAACACCCTCCACCATCTTCGGGTCCGAGACAAGTTCCCCGGTCGGAGTTACTTTTCTGTACCTCGACCTCATGAATTTCTGGAATTGCGGGTCATGGGCATACTTGGCGTAAGGGTTCTCAATCCCTTTTTCAATGTAGGCCTGGTCCTCTTTCGCCCAAACTGGCTCCTTCCCGTCGTAGCCACGACAGCCGAGATTGTGGTGACCGATGTTCTTCGACGCTAGATCCTTCCCCCATCCCGTTTGCTTCTTAGTGACATCAAGCGACTCGTTATCTAGGAAAGTCTTGAAGTCATCGGGCGTAATCCGCGGGAAGTGGCGATGGATCTCTTCGAATGGTGTCGATTCCTTAATCATCGCCCTCACCATAGTCTTGTAATTGCTCAGGGCTTTGGTGAATCTAGTGAGGGCGAGTTTGTTCACGAGGTTGCCCTTCAGATTCTCGTTGTTGTAGGGGGGAGGGAACTCGTACCACGCGTGCAGCCTCGAGATGAGTTGGGCGCGCAGAGTTAGTTTCTTCTTGAGAGTCGGCTCGTTGACATTGACGACGTCTCGAAGTATCGCGCCAAGTTGGAGGAAGTACCCCTTCACAAGGTCCAATGGCATTAGAGGCGTGCCACTGGAAGGGTCCACCTCCGTGAATTTCTCTAGAACGGTGCCGACCTTGTTCGGAGCTCGCTTCCGACGCTTGTTTCCCGTCGTGCTGCTCCCTGAGGGACCCCCTGCGCCACTATCAGTGGTTTCCTCCTCGCCACCGGTGAGCCCGTCATCATTGTGGGGCTCGACATCATGGTCAGTTTCTGTCCGATCTTCCTCTTGCGACTCTCGGGCCATAAGGATGTAGTGGTCCAATAAAGCCGGATCCGTAGTAGAAGAAGACATGCCCTAGCTAGCAGTAGACAAAACGTATACTGTTAGTCACCGGAAAAATTCGGCGTGACCTCGGCTATATATAAATGGTCATGCAGGAGTGCCAGAAATTCGCCGGAACGGAAATGAATCAACGTTCCGACAAAACATTGGCACTCAATGTACCTGCAACAGAAATTGAATACACACATGCATGGCCACAAAAACAGTTCCTTGCATTGCTGTCATCACATGGCACAAAAACTCCCAGGAAATTCATATATCATGCCAAAAAAACCTTCATATATATTGATCAAAGTAAAATACTGCACTTAATTAATAACAAATCACGGAGAATTCTAGCAGTGTCCAAAGCTTCAGTGTTCTATTCACATGTAATTAGTAGGTGATTCAGCTAGTGTAAGAAATATAGCATTTTATACTATGAGCTGAACTACCAGAATCCAGAAATAATGGTACATGATCAGATCCAGTTCTAGCTAAAGCATGTAGCAGCAGTAGTATGAGGGCGTTGGAAGAGGGGGGGTGGCTGACCTGGGTTCGTCGTGGGCGTGGGCGACGGCGGCGTGGGTGACGACGGCCGGCGTGGACGACGACGATGAGAGGGACGGCGCGCGCGCGCGGCCTGCTCCCGCTCCTCCTCCCCTGCTGCTCGATCCCGCTCCTCCTCCGCTGCTGCTCCTGCTCCTCCTCCTGCTGCTGCTCCTGCTCCTCCTCCTGCTGCTGCTCCCGCTCCTCCTCCTCCTCCTGCTCGACAACGACGACGGCGGCGTGCGATGAGAGAGGCGACGGCGTCTTTCGATGAGAGAGGCGACGGCGGCGTGCGGTTAGGGCTCGATATGAAACAGAGTGATTATGCGGGTTGTGAGTTAGCAGATCGAGGACTTACAGGCGCACAACGAGTGAAATGCGCCTGCGCTATCCCTTACCCCAGGCGAACAAAGAGAGGTGCGCCTGCGCTAATGTTCTTAGCGATTCGTTGTGCGCGGGCCCACAGAGGTATACCCCAGGCGCACAGATTTGAAAATGCGCCTGCGCTAAGCATTAGAACCGGTTTGTATCACAAACCGGTTCTAAAGGTATGTCCCCTGGGCCCACCTAGATACCCGCACAAATGGCCGCAGGCCTTTAGGACCGGTTTGTATAACAAACCGGTCCTAAAGGCCTGCGGCCATTTGCTGCCTGTAGGTAGGGGGCCCAGGGGACAGACCCTTTAGAACCGGTTTGTGATACAAACCGGTTCTAATGTGCTTGGCTCGATGCCCTGTTATGCGCGGCCCCACAGATCCTTACCGCAGGCGAATTATCTAGGTAATGCGCCTGCGCTAAATTTTGTAGGATTTTGGTTTGCGCGGTCCCACATGGCATTACCCCAGGCGCATGTCCTATCAAAAGCGCCTGTGATATGTACTACCCCAGGCGCGTTTTCCAGATGATGCGCATGTGCTTAGATTTTCTAACACAGCCCCACGTACCCGGCCTGGGACACATCGAGCAATACGAATGCTATAATATGTGGCTCCCCCACGTTGGTTTTCACTTAAAAAATACATACATATGAAAGTTAACATGTGCAAAAATATTTAATGTCGCATCGAGCGTAAATAGATTGGTTTAGCGAGATACCGCAAGTGTTTCTCTCTAAAAACACATTGTATGCATAGTAGCTATTAGCATGTTATATCGCGAGTATTTCCCTCTCTCAACCTTTCGTCACAATATTAGTCTTGCCTTTCTTGGTCGATGTTGAATACGTGACCGCCATATTGTGACTTCTTCTTGTGAATGGAAGACCTGCCCTAGGTATTGTGGTCCTGCTTCTTCTTGTGGTGTATCGTCTTCACCGGGTTCTTCCATCATCGGGTCTCCAACTAAGCCGTCGAAGTCCTTCTCATCGGCGACTCCATCCATTCCGACGAGGGCCCTTTTTCCTCTCCTTACGACAACACGACTAGGCTTTGCCGGGTCGGTTATGAAGAAGCATTGCTCCACGTGCTTAGCCAATACCCAGGGCTCATTTTGCGCGGTGGGGTTCTTGGACTTGGGTTTGTTGGCTTCAGACATCGACATAGTGGTGAAATATTCGTCTTCTTTCGTGACGTTTGTAGCCCATCTGACATGGAACATCGGCAGCTTTACCCTAACGTAGTCAAGCTCCCCGATCTTTCTGTAGTATCTTCTAACCTCTTCGCCCGTGTAAGATTCCATCGTTATACACGAGTTTTGATAGTCGCTACTTTTGTCTCTTTCCTCCGTGTAGAATGTGTACCCATTGATGTCGTATGGATAGGGGCCATATGACAAGGCCAATACAATTTTATCTTTCTCACATGTCATTGGCGGGGGATCTGCATTAATCTGCTTCTTGAACCATGTCGCGAAAGAGGAGCTTCAGACACAGCCACGGGGGGAGGTTGTACATCCATACAAACACGGACCAGGTGCTATGTTTTCTGCTCTGATTTCCAAACAGATTGAGACCGTCGGTGCTCGCACCAAGCCTGATGTTCCTTGGGTCGTTCCCGAATTCCTCATCGAATGCGTCTAATGCTTTCCACTGACGTGCATCCGAAGGGTGTGTACTTAGCACTGGTTTTTCAACACGTTCTGGATCGCTCAGCACCGCCTTCTTTCTGTCCTCGTGCCAGCGCATGAGCTTTGCTTCCTTGGGGTCCACGAAGTACCGCTGCAGACGGCCGGGATCAATGAGTGGAAAGTACCACACAACTTTCGTAGGAGATTTCTTCGTCCCCCTCTTGTAACGATCAGCACCGCACACCGGACATTTGATCTGGTCCGCGTGCTCGTTACGGTAAATTATGCAGTGTGGTGGATAGGGGTGGTGGTGGGTGGCTGGCCGCACTTATATTGGGGACAAATAATATTACCACGCGAATATATATGTTCTGGGAAGCGCCTGCGCTAAGTGGTGCTACCCCAGGCTATTCTTTGTCCCAGGCGAACAACGTACCTGTGCGCCTGCGCTAAAGGGAGCTACCCCAGTCCACTTTTTACCCCAGGCGCTTCTGTACTTACTCGCCTGTGGTATCTGTTATACCGCAGGCGAACCGAGAAGCCATTCGCCTGCGGTAAAGGAAGCGTGCCAGGGTCGGCCGTGGTTGGCTCTGCCACACTTTACCCCAGGCGCTTCCGGTTTCTGTTCGCCTGGGGTAACTGGCCTACCCCAGGCGCACCAACTTGCGCTTCGCCTGCGCTAATTAACCCAGGCGCACAGTTTTCCTTGTTCGCCTGTGGTAGGATATGCTGCTATAAGCAAATCTCTAGTAGTGCATGTTTTGAGTCTTTTCAACCTCTTACTCATGCATGCAGTTCAACTTAGTTTTGAGTCTGTTAGAGTTAACCTATCCATTGCATGACCCTCATACATGTCAACTTCATACCTGTTTACCCTCCTAGTATGACTAGGGTTGTTTGAGTATCGTAGAGCCTTATGTGTTATGCTTATCCATGCTTAGTGTTCTGATCTACTTCATCCGGTTGATGATTTGGATCACCTCGATAACCTTTTATGTTATTATGAATAAGTTTAGATTGAGGATCTAGACTTTTTCGTAATGTTTGTGTTTCAATCACCCCGTAATGTCAATCTAGCATCATGAACAATCATGCCTGATTTTGTTCATAGGTAGTAAACGGTTTACTACGTAGAACCTACAACCACGTAAGATATGCAAACACAAGCGTTAGATCCGTAAAACTTGTTTTTGTAGAGGATGTGGTGTGATGTGGCATAGTTCATTATCATTCAAGAGTTGTATGAAATGCTAAACCATATGATTGCTATGTTTTGGCATGCGTGCCCCATGATTACATTAATTATCTTAGAGATAATAGAAGGCAATGGATATGGTGATCAAATTCCGTACACCACGACAACGATCCATGGAGCAAAGGAGTTCTGAGCCTAGAAAAAAGAGAGGACTATACTACATCACTATTAAACTACCAGGGATGGTTAATACTTTTTATGCACCCTTTTGATTGCGCAATAGTTTTGATTATTAGGGTGATTTCTCACTTGAAAATATCAAGGTGATCGTGCTCTTCTAAACTATGAACCGTCAAACTGGTTCGCGTTCGTGTGCATCACCTCGATACAGGGATCAATGTGTTCTTGGAACCTCAGAGGCGGGTATAGATTGGTCACTTGGATACGAGGATCAATACCATATAAGCAGATATAGTAGTTGGTTATCTTGACGTTCAGGCATGAAAGTCATGAGCTCGGAGCACATACATCAAAAGATGAACACGAGTCACATGAGTTGTGATTGGTTTGTTGACCCACCCTTTGGGATTATGATTAGCTACATAGACGGACACATCCTTCTAATCATAACCCTGATGTGGATCTCGAGTAATTGAATATTGATTATGAGGAATATCAATTTTAGTGGAAGTGCACATATTGGTTCAATATTTGGCTTTAACCAAGCGCAATTAATCATGATAATAATTAGGGTAATTTTCGTAGATTGTTATAGAGTTGACATCTATATTCCACCTACACATTTAGTTAGTTGATTGAGTTAGATATCTGGCCAATAAAACTTAACGAACTTGTTTCAAATTTTGAGGATTGCCCTCAAAATGTGAAGGTAAAGTACTATTGCAATATTATAACATCATTACTTTTGTGTAATAAAGAAAGGTGTTGTGTACATGGCATGCATGCATGAAAAATGGACCGAAAATTTTCATTTAAAAATGTCGGGGGGTTACCCCCGAGTAGGGTAAAGGCAAGTGATAAAGGCGTCTTACAGAGGAGAGGTTTGGTCGAGTAGCCGACTACCCGGTACTCGCTACCCGGTCGACTGCTACTCGGTCTCACCTCGAGATGACCGGAAGGAGATATCAGTCAAGTTACATCCATTCGAGTAGAAGAGTTGGCCCGAGTAAAATTGGCGGGAACCTACTCGGGCCAGAAAGTCAAAGGAGCCGTTCTGACACAGGATCCCGCGTATCCTGGGTCCGTACTTGGCAGCATTCGAACTACTGTTCATCTGGGACCGGCCTGCCTGACAGTGAAAGCATGGAAGCAGGCCGTCGCAGGATAAGGGGGCCCTACTCTGTGTTTGGCACAGTGATACCAGTCTGTCCCCTTGTTTTGCCCAACGACTTTCCAGATGCAGCCAAGATTAGGAACCAAAGCTGTCAGCGGGAACCCGGAAGAAGGACGATGTGCACACTATGTCGACACGTGTCCATGTTTGGACGTATCCGGCTGGGCACCATGTATATAAGGTGCCCCGCCGCCTCCTGCGTGAGGCATCGCATACTGGGACACTGGAAACCCTAAGTTCTTGACCTAGTTCATCATCTAGAGAGGAGAGTGGCTACTCGGTAGCAAGAACACTGTACTGTGGCTACTCGGTGAGACACCAGAATATACAAAGAAAGGCAGGAGTAGGGGTTTTACCTCCTCACGAGGGCCCTGAACCTGGGTAGATCGTGTTGTTTGCAGTGTTTACTTCGTACCTCACGCGGCTACTCGTCGCGTGATCCCTCCCCGAGCACCTCCAGCGTCCTTCGTCCCCACATCTTTAGCCATCCCATGGCAACTGCCGTGACACCACCACGACAGTTGGCGCCCACCGTGGGGCAACCAGCGGCGATGGCTGGAGTTACTGTTTGGACGGGATCTTCTTCAGCGGAGCGCGTGGTCTGTGGCCTTGTCCACAGATTCGGATCCTTCGACTTCGTCACCGACAACGCCGGTGATTTCGGCGGCAGGGCCATGCCGGAGGGCGGCTCGGTGATCTCCTTCGGCTCTCACCTTGTCTACGTCGCCACCGTCGCCAACCGCGCATATCCCGAGCTGGTGCATGACGCGGAGGATCCTCCCGCGGTGATCGCTGCACGCGGAAGGCCTGCGTGCCGCTCTGCGAACTGCGCTGAGGTGATGGTGACGGGCTTGGCGGCAAACACTGGCGCAGCCGCTACTAGCGCTGCGGCCGTCGTCGAGGAGATTGATGCACCGGCTGGTGGCAGGGTTCACCGGCCCTACGAGAAGGAGAGCAACTTGCCGCCTTCCATGTCTACGGTCATTCCCGCGTCAGCTACGCGACCTGGCATGCCCACTCCCACCGACATCGAGCTCCTGGCCATGAGGGAGCAGCTCGAGCGGCAACGCCTGGAGCTGCTTGCCGAGCAGGCGGAGTTGGATAAGGTGAGGTTGGAGTTGAGTCTAGATCAGCTCGAGTACAGCAAGGCTCACGGCTTCACGCCAGTCGCTAGGAGGCCTAGCAGAGTAGGTGCCACTCGGCGCAATCTTGGTGCCGAGATGGCGACAGTTGTAGAGGCTCCTGCTCAGTCCGCCACCGCAAACACCTCCACCAGGCCCAGATATAGCACACCCGCCAAGACACTTAGAGCTGCAGAGGCCGTAGCTGCCGAGTTGCCTCGCCTAGATGGCGATGCGCGTGTGAGGCAGCAGGAAAGGCTCAACGAGTTGGTGTTGGAGGCTGCTAGGCAAAACGAGGAGTTCCGGAAGGCCAACCCGGGTGCTGGGGCTTCGCAGGTGGTTCACTCGCACGCGGCAAGATCTAACGATCAGGCCTCGTCTCCGCATCCTAGCCGCGAGAAGAGCCGCAGCGGGCGTTCGGGCAGAGATAGGCAAATGCAGGGTGTATGACCCGGCTGCTGCCGCGAAACAGCTCGCTGGGCCGCAGCAGCCCGGGCAGGAACACAACGCTGCAAGAGCAGACTCTCAAGCCCATCAAGCTCAAAGCCGTGCCCGAGATGCTGCGCGTCCAGGTCCTTCTCGGCAACCCGCAGCTCAGCCTACTCGGCAGAGGCAGCAGCCGCGCGCAGTGGCACCAGTCGCCAACCCGGTGGAGCAGCCTGCAGCTGTGCAGGTGGACAGGTATGATGATGGCTACTCGGCTATGGAGATGGCTGGCTATGATATTCATGACCGTGTTGGTGAGCGCGTGCTGGCGCCTGGAGATGCGAGGCATCAGTTGGACCGGATCAGCTTGTCGGCGCGGCTGGAGAGCACGGGTCCTCCTGGCCCCGAGTGCTTTGGCCCGCGCATCATGAACGAGCCATCCGTGAAGAACTTCCAGCTCGCAAGGGGGACCAAGAGCTACAATGGCAGCACCAAGCCCGAAGATTGGCTCAATGACTATGTCACCGCGGTTCATATCGCGAATGGCAACAGAAGATGGGCTGTGCGCTATGTGCCGCAGATGCTAGAGGGTCCAGCTCGCACTTGGCTCAACAACTTGCCCAAGAACAGCATCAACTGCTGGCTGGACTTCTCGGATGCCTTCATCAGCAACTTCACCAGCACATACAAGAGGCCGAATAGGCCACAGCAGCTATCAGCTTGCAGGCAGCGAGAAGACGAGACAGACCGCGAGTATCTTACTCGGTGGAGCACATTGAGGAACACCTGTGAGGGTGTGAATGAAGCACAGGCCATCACTTGGTTTGCGCAGGGATGCAGGCATGGCAGTATGTTGTGGCAGAGATTGCAGAGGGAGATGCCGAACACTCTGGTGGAGACCATCAAGATTGCGGATCAGTACGCACTTGGTGATCCTACTCAGCCACTGATGGACTCCTCTGAGCCGAGAAGAAACTTCAGCAACAGCAAGCGCAACGAGTTCCGCAACAAGCGCCGAGTAGATAATCGGTATGATCCCGAAGAGGTGAATGCAGTGACTATTGGAGCTGGTGGCAGCCAGAGGCAGAAACCTGCTGGAGCCTACGGGCAAAACCAGAACCAGGGCCAAGGCAACAAGAAGCCATTTCGCACCTCTCAGTCGGGTAGCGGGAACTCCGAGCAGCCGAAGAAGTTTGTCTTTGATGACATGAAGGATGGCCCATGCAGCTTTCACACTCCCCACCCCTCGAGGCCTGCTAACCACACTACTCGGCAGTGCGAGTGGTGGGAGGCGATCAAGAGTGATGGCTTGCCTCCTCCTCCTCCCCTGCCAGCGGCCAATGCCAATGTGCAGCCTACTCGCGCACCCGCAGCTCGGCCGCCAGTGTACCCGAGAAGAGAGAATGTGAACCAGGTGGCTTTAGGAGCCAACCAGAACTTCAACAATGAGAGATACCGCAACAACAACAACAACTACAACCGCAACAACAACAACAGAGGCAGCAACAACAACTACCAGGGCAACAACAACAACAACGGCAACAATGGGGGCGGAGGCTCCAATCAGTACCAAGAGCACCACGAGAGCTACATGATCTTCACTTCTGAGCCAGTCGACAAGCAATCACAGCACAGGCGGGCCATGGAGGTCAATGCGGTGATTCCTGCTGTCCCTCACTACATGTATTGGTGTGACCAGGAGATCAGGTGGACCCGAGCAGATCATCCCAAGGTGATGCCCAACCCGGGTAGCTATGCCTTGGTGCTGGATCCTACCTTCCTGGGTCCCGAGAAGAATGTGAGGTTCAGCAAGGTGCTAATCGACAACGGCAGCAGCATCAACATTGTGTACAAGGACACACTAGAGAAGCTTGGCTTGGACGAGAACATGATGCTGCCTAGCAAGACCACCTTCCATGGCATTGTGCCCGGGATCTCGTGCAACCCGATTGGCCGAGTGTGGATCGATGTGCTATTCGGTACCCGGGAGAACTGCCGCACAGAGCGCCTGCAGTTTGAAGTGGTTGATCATCAGAGCCCCTATCATGCTCTACTCGGCAGGCCTGCTCTGAGCAAGTTCATGGCCTCTACCCATGTTGCATATCTGAAGATGAAGATCCCTGGTCCCAATGGCATCATTACTATCTCTGGAGATTACAAGAAGTCCATGGAGTGTGCCTCTGCTAGCTCCCAGTTGGCGGAGTCGATGGTGATCGCTGCCGAGAAGAAGAAGATGTACGAGGTGGTGGCCATGGCTCAGTCCGCACAAGCTGGCGCACAAGGTGTGCCGAGTACCCAGCACGGTACTGCTTTCCAAGCTGCCAAGGAGACAAAGAAGGTCCAGGTCGACCCCGAGTTCCCCGACCGTGTAGCCATCATTGGCTCCGGGTTGGCGGAGAAATAGGAAAGCGAGCTCATCCACTTCCTCCGTGAGAATCGGGATGTATTCGCCTGGTCCAATGAAGATCTACCAGGAGTCCCGAGGGAGTTGGTTGAGCACTCATTACATGTGCGTCCTGACGCCAAACCAGTGAAGCAGGCTATGCGCCGTTTCGGAGATGAGAGAAGGAAGGCCATTGGTGACCAGATCACCAAGTTACTGATAAGCAATTTCATCATGGAGGTGCTGCATCCGGATTGGCTAGCCAACCCGGTCATGGTCGAGAAGAAAAACGAGGATCCCAAGGTTGCCACTGCGTGGCGCATGTGTGTCGACTACACCGACTTGAACAAGGCATGCCCCAAGGATCCTTTCCCGCTACCTCGCATCGATCATGTGATCGATTCCACTGCTGGTTGTGAACTGCTGTCTTTCATAGATGCCTACTCTGGTTTCCACCAGATTGCACTCAATCCTGCTGATCAAATAAAGACTGCTTTCATTACCCCGTACGGGGCTTATTGCTATCGTGTCATGTGTTTTGGCTTGAGGAATGCGGGTGCAACCTATCAGAGATGCATGCAGAAATGCTTGCACGACCAGCTCGGCAAGAATGTGCAGGTGTACGTAGATGACATTGTCATCAAAACGAATAAAACACATACTCTGCTTGCCGACCTGGAGGAAACCTTTGCTAACCTACGCAAGTACAAAATGAAACTGAATCCGAGTAAGTGCACCTTCGGTGTACCGGCTGGAAAGCTACTCGGTTTTCTAGTTTCTAGTCGGGGCATTGAAGCCAATCCTTCTAAGATAAAAGCTATTGAGAGCATGTCTTTACCAAGATCACTGAAAGATGTGCAGAAGTTCACGGGTTGCTTGGCATCTCTGAGTCATTTTCTGGGCCGAATGGGCGAGAAGGCCCTGCCTCTGTACCAACTGATGAAGAAAAGTGACAAGTTTGTCTGGACTCCGCAAGCGGATGTGGCATTCAATGAGCTGAAAGCAATGCTGGCTAGTGCTCCCATCTTGGCTAGTCCTCTACCCAAGGAGCCAATGCTGCTGTACATTGCTGCGACTAACCGAGTAGTCAGTGTGGTGATTGTGGTAGAACGAGAAGAAGAAGGCAAGAGTGTGCAGCGCCCAGTATATTATCTCAGTGAAGTGTTGTCCAGTTCCACGCAAAACTACCCGCATTACCAGAAGATGACCTACGGCGTGTACCTGGGCGCCAGGAAGCTGAAGCATTATTTCCAGGAGCACCCTATCACAGTTGTGAGCTCTGCTCCCATCTCGGATATCATGGGCAACAAGGAGGCGAGTGGCAGAGTAGCCAAGTGGGCGATCGAGCTAGCTGCGTATGCTCCCGCGTATGCGAGAAGAGACGCCATCAAGTCTCAGATCCTGGCGGAATTTCTTGTGGACTGGGCCGAGGTGCAGTATGAACCTCCTGCTCCAGTTTCCAATTACTGGAAGATGCAATTTGATGGCTCAAAGGTGAAGGAAGGCCTTGGTGCTGGTGTTGTGCTTACATCACCCAAGCGAGATCAGCTCAAGTATGTGTTGCAGATTCACTTCAAGGCATCCAATAATGTAGCAGAGTACGAGGCAGTGGTGCACGGTTTGCGAGTAGCAAAGGAGGTTGGCGTGCAGCGCATCATATGCTATGGAGATTCAGATCTGGTGGTGCAGCAAGTCTCGGGTACATGGGATGCTCTAGATGCCAACATGGCATCATATCGCTTCCTGGTACAGTCAATGACTGGGTTCTTCGAAGGCTGTGAGTTTCAGCACATTCACCGAGCAGAGAACGAAGCAGCAGATGAGTTATCCAAGTTGGGATCTTCTCGGTAATCCATCCCGGCGGGAATCGCCTTGGAGCATTTGAGGAAGCCATCCATCAAGCCTTCTCCCAACTCGGAGTCCATATTTGTTCCTTCTCTGCCAAGTGAGGAATCTGATCCCATGGAGATTGACTGGGAGAATGCTCCAGGAAACCCGGGGACTGCCGTCCTCTACTCGGGGACTGCCACTCCCTACTCGGGGACTGCCACTCCTTACTCGGGGACTGCCACTCCCTACTCGGGGACTGCCACTCCTTACTCGGGGACTGCCACTCCCTACTCGGGGACTGCCATTCCTTACCCGGGGACTGCCGCTCCTTACTCGGGGACTGCCACTCCCTACTCGGGGACTGCCACTCCTTACTCGGGGACTGCCACTCCCTACTCGGGGACTGCCACTCCCTACTCGGGGACTGCCATTCCTTACCCGGGGACTGCCGCTCCTTACTCGGGGACTGCTGTCCTTAACCCAGAAGCTGTCGCATTCATTGAGGAGGTTCTCGCCAACAGATCAGGGCTGCAAAGAAGCGCTCCCACTCCTCCTGAGCAACCACAAGAGCATGTCCCAATGGAACTGGACGAACCAGTGTTTCCCGCACGGGAGACACCGAGTTGGGCTATGCCCATATTATCCTTTCTAAAGGACGGTACTCTACCTGAAGATAAGGTGACTGCAAGGTAGATTCAGAGAAGATCCAAGGGCTACACTATTGTCCGAGATGTGCTGCACAAGAGAAGTGCCACTGGCGTGCTGCAACGATGTGTGGATCCAGCAGAAGGAGAAGAGATCCTGATAGAGATACACCAAGGAGAATGCGGGCACCATGCCTCTTCTCGGGCGCTGGTCCAGAAAGCTTTTCGGCATGGCTTCTACTGGCTCACAGCACTGCAGCAAGCTGAGGATATCGTGAGGAAGTGCACAGGTTGCCAGATGTTCGCAAGTAAGATTCACATGCCTGCTTCCGAGTTGAAAACAATTCCTATCACCTGGCCATTTGCTGTTTTGTGTTTGGACATGGTTGGGCCCTTCCAGCCGGCTAGAGGAAACATGACTCACATCCTGGTCATGGTGGACAAGTTCACCAAATGGATTGAAGTGAAACCTATTCGGAGGTGTGATGGGGCCACAGCTGTGAAATTCGTGAAGGATATAATCCTGAGATATGGTTACCCGCACAGTATCATCACTGACAATGGCACAAACTTTGCTGAGGGAGCAATGGTGCGGTTTTGCAGAGATAAGCATATCCGACTAGACGTTGCGTCAGTCGCGCACCCTGCTTCCAATGGACAAGTTGAAAGAGCAAATGGTATGGTACTGGCAGGCATAAAGCCAAGGCTGATTGAGCCACTACTGAAAACACCAGGGTGTTGGCTAGATGAGTTGCCAGCGGTGTTGTGGAGTCTAAGGACTACCCCTAACCGGTCAATCGGCTACACGCCATTCTTCTTGGTATACGGGGCTGAGGCCGTGTTGCCAATAGACTTAGAGCATGACTCCCCCCGAGTAGCCCTCTACACTGAGGTGGAGGTGAGAGAAGCTCGAGAAGATGACGTTGACCTGCTTGAAGAAGCAAGAGAGCTGACTCTGTCGCGTTCGGCTATCTACCAGCAAAACCTGCGGCGTTATCATAGCCGAAAGGTGAACCCAAGGGTTTTCCGAGAAGGAGACATGGTCCTCAGGCTTGTGCAGCGCACAGCCGGGATGCACAAGTTGTCTCCTCCATGGGAAGGGCCTTTCATTGTGAGCAAAGCGCTGCACAATGATGCTTACTATCTTGTAGATGTGCGCCCACCACAGGCGAACAGGGCAGATAAATCTGGAGAGGAAACCAAGCGCCCTTGGAATGTAGCTCTACTCCGTCGTTTTCATTCGTAAGCAAAGATGTGTATGTACCCTCTTATCCGAGTTGAAATTCTACTCTGCAATCTGAAATTGTTCTCGGGGACTGCCCTCGTCCAAAATTGCTCCAAGTGTTTTTACTCGGCTTTACTGTTTATCTATTCGGTTGCTTCACTTCAGAACTCATAAGTGTATTGAGTACTGTGTTTAAACCTATATGCCAACTCTTCGATTCTGCTGTTGTCCGAAACCCGGCTTCATGGCAAGCAAGAGAACAAGCAAAAGGTCAATGAGCACAAGAAAACCGCTAAGGAAGAAAAAGTGCAGGAACCGAGTAGAGTGTTTGTTACTTTTGTTCTCTGTTTCGTCTTTTCGGCTAAGTGGTGGGCTGCGTTACTATGATTGTTTCTAGTGGCTAAGTATTTGCAGCTCTACTCTGTGACTCTTGTGACTCGAATACCAAAAAAGCAACAAGTTGCGGGTAGAGCAGAGATGAAAAGAGAGGGTGAATAAGAAACGCAACTTGGGGACTCGCATGGAAACGCAACCCGGCATTGAGCCAGGGCTGCTCAAAATGATTAAATTAAAGATAACAAGTGGAAATAAAATTGAGTAGCAAGAGAAAATGTAAATGAGTCTGATACATCTGCACCCGGCATCCCGGGGATCTGATAAGTGTTTGAGTGAAAAAGCTTGCAGGATAAGATCATGTTGAAGTGGCGATGTTGTCGGTGCTGGCCTGGGCTGCTTCATTCTCGGTGGCGGTCTGGTTGGCCTCCGCCTCCGAGCTGGCTGCAGCTGCCTTCGCGGCTTCCTCCTCGGCGCTTGTGTTGGTCGCATCCGCTTCCGCGTGGACGGTGGCGGACTGTTCCATCTCGGATGGACCAGAGGCTTGGCCTTGGGGGCGTATCGTGTCGTCGAGAGCGGCTCCTGATGAGGTGCCGAACTCGAGGGCAGCGGTGTCGATCTCCTCGGTCTCTTCATCGCTACTCGCGATGACTGCAGCCTTCCCCTTGCTCTGGGGAGAATCGAAGAAGCCCGATGCCAGCTCGGAGTCTGTCTCTTCATCTGCGTCCTCGTCCTCCTCCACCTCGGTGTCGGGTTCGGGGAGGCCATCGATGAAGGTGGCCGTATCCGCGCACTCGGCAACCTCATACGCAATGAGTTTGCGCGTGGTCACGCAGCTGGGATCCATCTCCCACTTGGAATTGGCGCGTTTCCCGCGGATGACCTGCATGTTCAGATTCTCGTACCAAGAGGCGACGCAGAGCAGCATCAGATCAGCGCCTGCCCGAGCTCCCGAGGCGCGCCACTTCTTCAACTCGGCCTTCACATTGCGCAGCTTCAGAGCAAGGCCATCAATGGTTGTCGGCGCGGAGTCTTCAGGCCAGAATAGCTTGTGGAGCTCGAAGCCGACGCGCACCAAGTCGGTGTCCACGCCGGCTAGGCGTTCAAAGTGCCCTCGCATCACCAGCAGGCTGTCCTCGATCTCGGCTCTGGTATCCGCGTCCTCGCCCTTCTCAATACGAGCTGCTCGGGCCTTGGCCAAAGCTGGCGCGCAAGCGGACACGAGATCAGGGAAGATTTCTGCACAAGGGCAAGTGAGAAATTCAGTCACAGGATCCGAGAAGAGGCAGAACCGAGAAGAAGAAAGGCAGAAAGGAGGAAAACTCACTGTGGAGCTCGTGGCGCAGTTGCTGCAACTGGATCTTCCATGTTTCTTCGTTAGAAATGTGCTTCTCCTCAAGCAAGCGCAGACTATCCAGCTGAGTGAAGTACCCGGCGTTGGCTTTTTTCAGCGTTTCGCACTCCTGCTCGAGGGCTTTTATCTTGGCATTGAAAGTTGTCTCGGCTTTTGCCTTCTCGGCGATGGCTCTGTCCCTCTCGTCACCAAGCTTGACCGCATCCTGAAGTGCCTTCTGCAGTTGGAGTTGCAGCGTCTCCATCTCGGTAGTGTGTGTACTCTGCAGAGCTGCAGACTGGCTTATTAGTCGCACCTCCACCTCTGCAGGCTTGAGGCAATCTTGGTGCTCTAGGACAAACTTCTTATGATCTTCTGAAGAGAGCAAAGCACGGTTAGCAGAGAAGCAAAGGAAGAAACAGGCAAAGGAAAACCGAGTAGACAGAGGTTTACCTTCAAGCTTCTTGATGGTGGTCTCGGCATTCGCAACAAAGGCACGGCAGTTGTCGTGTTCGTCAGCAAGGGCCTTCAGTTTCCCTGCAGAGTAGAGATGGTTAACGCAAAAAGCAATAGCGGGCGTAAACAAAAAACGCAAGAACCGCGTAAGCGAGAAGCGCACCTTCCACCTCGGACAGCCTCATGGTACTATTCATAACCTCCTTGTCGGCTTCCTCGGCGATCACCTTCTCCTTCTCAAGGGCGGCAATACGCCTCTTGGCAATGGCGTGGTTCCAGAGAAGTTGGCGGTGCAGATGGGTCCGCTTCAGTACACTATTCTGAAAAGCAAAAGAAACAAGTGTCAGGCAAAGTGTTTGAGATTCCACCCGAGAAGGCGGCTACTCGGAGGAGTGTCTGCCTACTCGGCCAGAATCTCGGGGACTGGGTGATGGATAAGGAAAAGAGGAAGAGAAGAAAAGAAGCGAAGATGCAACTCGGAAAAGATAAGTTAAGGCTTACCGCGTAGGACTGCTCGAGGTCTTCTGCGTTCTTGCGATGCACGAACATCTTGGCAGCCAGAGTTGCAGAGGTGGTCGAGACGGTCATGGGTTTGTAGCCCAAGTCCACCTTATTCCAGTCCTGGCACATGTGGTCGATGTCGCCTAAATCGGTGCCATTCCAGTTGGGGGTGCCGAGAATCTTGCTATCCCATTTGGCGTCGATGAAGCCAATGAGGTCGAGCACTTGCTCGAGGCTCTGGGATGTTATCGCTTGGTCTTGAGCTCCCCGAGAAGCAATGGAGACGGGGGCCGGGGGCCTAGAGTCCGTCGCCACGGCTTTCCTTCCTTTGGTAAGAGCAATCTTCCGGTCCTCGACGGAAAGGCCAATCTGGCGCTGTTGGCTGACCTTCACCATATAATCCGGGTAGAGGGCCTGATCGGCTACGCTAGCGGCGGCAGGAACCGCACTAGGGTTGCGGATAACCAGTTGCTTGGACTGGCCAGCTGATGTCGACGGCGGCTTGTCGGCGGCCTTCTTCTTTGCTGTCTCTTTCTGAGCGGGTGGTTTCTCGGTGGTTGACTTCTCGGCTGCCCGCTTCTCGACTGCATCCTTCAGAGCATCTAGGGCTTGTTTCCTGGTCTGCGGCACCGAGGAGGAATCTGGCGGTGCAGTGCCTTGATCAATGGGTGGCGCCACGGATCTGTCACCTTGTGCAGCATCTGGTTGGGCGCTACTCGGAGCAGCGCCTGGTTGCGCACTGCTCAGGGGATACTCCTCGGTCATGGCGGCATCTTCTACCCGCTGCTCGTCAGCGGGATCCCCTTGTCCGGCAGCGTCCGTGGCTGGCTGCTCCTGTTCTGCTCCTGGCCGCTCGACGGCGGCATCGTGGCGCATCTCTGTATCTTGGTCTTGGTTCCCCTCGGCGGCGTCAGCTGGAGGGGAAGGTGGTTTCTCCTGATGAGCAGCATCCTGCGGCTCTGGCTCAGCGTTTTGGGCATCAGTGCCCTCTGTTGATGCATTGGCGGCATTGTTCTCGTCGCCATCGAGGTCGATCAGTTTGTCGACATCAATGGCAGTCTTCTTTTGAGTCTCGCTGGATGCAAGAGCGGCATCCGCGTTCAAGGGGGCACTGTCGTGGGATAATCACGGCAGATGTTACCTGGGGTAACTGATCTTGGGGCAAGTCGACACAGGTATTCGGGAGAGGGTTTAGCTCAAAGGAAGACATGGCGAAAGCGATCTAAGAACCGGAGAATAACTCGCCGGATCTCGATATCAATAATGCTGGATACTCGATAACAGGTGTTACAACTATGGCCTGAATCTCTCTGAGGCTAAGCCTAGGGGTTGGTTTATATAGCACTCATACCCCCCTTGGCTTGCCTTTACAAAGCGCCTCCTGAGTCCTACTCGAACTCTATACACAAACCCTAACTTTCCTTACCGCAACCCACAATCCGGGTCACGAACGTTACATGCCCTGGGCCTTCCAGAAGTTTCTTTGTCTTTAGCCGGATTTGGTCCAGCCGCCGTTTGGGCCGGGTCACACCTGGGAGTTGGGATACCGGGTTACTATCCCCTCATCAGTAGTCCCCAGGATAGCGCGGGCTTCACGGATTCATCCTCGGAGCGCTCGCTATTCCCTGAAAAAGATGTGAAATGCCCAAGCCTATGGGAACCGGGTTAAGTTGCTTTAACAGATGACCAGGCACAGCTCCATGTCTGTCATGTGATAGCTCGATCCTTCCTTGAATGCTTAACTGGCCTTTCCAATTTTAAACCCTAAAGTGTCAGGGCCCTACTCGATAAAGATCCCTGATATCTCGGGGCAAGCTGCACTTCCCCCATCAGCGGGATATTTTGCCTAATTCCGAATGCATATGCCGCCAGATCCGTACGGATAATTACTGTTCCGTAATTTCCGGCTTTCGGGCCGTAGGTGAGCTCACCACCTCCCTTATAAATATCAACCGATGGTAACCCTAAGCCATTCATCTCGTTTCATCATCCCTTTCCTCCACGCTCCCTTGCAATTTCTGCCACCGGGCTCGCACGCTCCAAGAAAGATAAGGCCACCACCGGCCGCACTCATCCTCGAGCTCTCCAGCACCGCCATTAAGCATCGCTGTCACACCCGCGCTCCCTCATCGAGGGCCGTGACGTGACACTCAAGCCGCGCCACGCACCACCCTCACTTCGGACCTCAACTCCTTTGGTAAGCCTTTCTCACCCATTCAATCGAAACTCACAACCTTTTCAATCTGACCAAGATTGGATCTGGGTCAACCCGTAAGCTAATTTTCTGATATCATCAAATTGAACCGCTTCGATAGACCTTAGTTCCTTTAATCACCTGATGCGTAGTCGCAGCTCATCCCCGCGCCTTTATTGGCCATCCAACTTTGCATAAGATCGCTTGCAAGCTTTTCGATCTAGATCCATTCCACCTTGTTCTTTCCGCCTGTCGCATTAACACCCGGAAAATCCTCTTTTTCCAGCTAATCCCTCCACAATAAAGGTATGGGCAACCATCCATGTTCACCCAATTCACCTCAACGCGTAAGTAATTAACAATTTACTCAACCTCATCTGACACCCGGAAAATCTTCCGCATTTAACATCGTAGTGCGTTATCCGGGTCTCATTTTAGCCTTCAACGTCTTGACGTCTCCGGACTCGAATGATTTGATGTTCCGAATCTTACTCCATACATTCTCTGTCCTTTGCAGGTCAACTCCATGGCTCCTAAAAGACAAGGAAAACACCCGGCTTCTGCAAAGGCCTCTCAAACCACTTCTGCCAACTGGGGTCGGTCTTCAACGACAAAGGCCAAGCTAGATGGGATGGCCGAGTTAGGAATCCTTCCTTCTCAAAAGGAAATACACTGGAGGGCTCCTGGCGATGAGACCCGTCCCACTCCCATCGAGAACGAGGTAATTTGTTTTACCGAGCATGTGACCCGGGGATTCCGTCCTCCGGGTCACCCTTTTTTCCGGGAAGTCTTGAGCCACTACGGCCTCCGGGTGTTCGACATAGGGCCTAACTCTATGCTGAACATCACCCACTTCATAGTTTTGTCCGAGTCGTACTTATGCACTCCACCAAACCTTGCTCTTTTTACCGAATTATTCCAATGCGAACCATGTTATGAGAGCGGTGACAGAACGCTTCTTACCTGCGGCGGGGTATCCATCCAGCGCCGCAAACACTCATTGATGCCACCTCTTAACCTGAACTCCAACGCCAAAAACTGGCAATTATCCTTCTTTTATTGCCACGACACTTCTCCGGGTGGTGAGAGGAAACTACCGGGTTATTCGGAGAGCCTTCTCGAGCCCTCCGAGTCTTTCAGTGCTTTTGCATCTGACCTTGATAGGGAAGCGATTCAGCCCCTTCTGGCCAAACTAGCAGCTCTCTCAGCCCACGGCCTTCTTGGGCTCAATCTAATAAAGACTTGGGTAGACTTCCGGGTTCAGCCCAACTCGATTCGCCCGAAGCTGTTACACGAATATTCGGGTCACGTCACAGATTCCCTCCGCTACTCCACCAAGAACTTCCCTGCCGGTAACACCAACAAGACCATCAAGGGCTTCCTGATGGAGAGACTAGATGTTATAAAGAACACTGCCGGGTTACCCCCGTTTACTCGGGAAAATCCCGCCCCAGCGGTAAGACCTGACTCCTTTTTCTTATTTCAGTACTTTCGTCCGTTATAGTCTCTAACCACCACTTGTGTTTATTTGTTCACAGGCTGACGATCCCTTCTGGAAAGTCGAAAACCCTCCTCCTTCTCAAGACCCCGAAGAGGAAACCGAATCTGTTGATGATGATGAGGGTACTCTCCCATACCATTTACACCTGCCCTTCATCTGTGTTATTTCTCTTATCTGATACTTACTCGGCTTTCAGGGTCGGGAGATGAAGAGGAGGAAGAAGAAAATGACCCGGAAGCCACCGAGTCTGACCAGGAGCCCCCAGTTGGGAACAAAAGGAAGGCTAGAGGGGTAGTTGAAAAGGTTCCCTTCTCTTCTATGTCTCGTGCGCCTTACTCCTTTGCTGCTATGCATGAACTTAACGAGCGATTATCACATTCACCCTTCTTGAAGGACCCTCTCCCGACTAAACGTAGGGTGACCCGGAATTCTCCGGGGGATGATCCCCTTAACCCGGGTATCTCCACTTCACCCACTCATCGAGCCAGTACCCCTCCAGCTCAACCTTCCCAATCTCCTCAACGTCATCCGTCTCCTAATCATCCACTTGCCGGGCAATTTCGCGTACCGCAGCCAGTGCTCTTACCAACGTCATCCGCCTCCAGCGGCGAGCTTCCCCCGGATTATGCAGTGAACACCGGGTAAACTACCTTTACTTCCATTTTCTCGTACCCGTTACCTTTCTTTTTTCCGTATATTCCATTGATCAATGTCTCCCTTCTTTTCTTCAGCGCCACAGTTACGCTGAGCGACCCGGATATCCCTGAATCAGAAGAGCAGGGAGAAGAAAAGCCGAGTGATGACATGGACGTTGAGGTTGAGGACGAGGCCGAGGACGGAAATGGAGAAGATCCTTTTAAGGACCCAATTCCACCAAAGACTGCATCACCCCAGCCCTCTGAAGAAGTGGACGAAGACATCATTGTGGAGACCAAGTCGGGCTCTCCTATCCCGGACGTTCAAACAATCCGGGTTTCGACCCCCAAACCCGGAACAACTCCTCCACAAGAGGGCCAATCCTCCGGCCCTTCTCAACTTCGCCCTGAAGACATGACCTTTGCTCAAATGCTAGATGCCCTCCATACCTTGAAGGGCGACGAAGAAAACATACTAGATGCCTTAATAACCAAGCACGAGGTAATCCCGACTAATCATCAATTGTTTCCATACATAGTCCCCAAGTTCCGAGTAAATTACTAGGTAACTTGCTTGGAACTTTGTATAATGTTTCTGGCTGATCATTCTTCATGCTTCTTTACAGGACTATGTTTCACAGTTGGAGAAGAAGCTGGCCAAGTCCACCAAGCGTATTGAAAAAGAAACGGCCCTTCGTGAAGCTGCTGAGACTGAGGCTCGCAGGTGCCAAAAGATGACGAAAAAGTACAGGAAGAGAGCTCACAGGGCTAAGGACAAACTTACAACTCTTTCTTCTCAAATTGCTGATGTTCACCGTACTGCGACTGGTAAGATTTTTAAATTTCACCTTTTTATGACTCGGATTGAACAACTGCACTTGCTTGCCTACTATCTTTGCTCCTTTTGCCTTTTTTAGCAGGCCCACGTGATGCTGCCCCCGAAGAAGATGATGCTGCCAAGCTTAAAACCATCAAGAATACTCTTCGCCAACTTTGCGGCGGAGTTAGCTGGATACTTGATGAGTTGCGACTGCCGGATGTCAAGCCAGATAATATGAAGAGATTACTGGAATTCTGCTCCACGATCCCCGAGTGGATTTGGCACTGGAAACGGTCCTCCTGCCGATTTGGGGTAACCCGGGGGCTCGCGTTGGCTAAAGCCTACGCCCCCAAGCTACAACTTGCCAAACTTATGAGTGGATTTCCGGAGTTCAACTTGGATGGGTCCAAGTTTTTGCCAAAGGACTTCAAGGCTATTCAGAAAGAAGTCCGCCATCCGGCTAGCGTTATTGCTGACAGCTTAGAGATTGATGAGATTCTCCCTGCTTATGATGCTAATGACAAGGTTGTCAAGGCGAACCGCCCCCAGCCGTTCGATATGCTTGCCCGTTGGAGGGAGGAGGCGCTCAAGATAAGGGACGAAGCTGCCAAGAAGGCCGCTGCCGACTCTGCTCCTGCAGCTTCGCAACCCGGAACTGCTACTAATCCGGGTGGCGCCGCCACCACCAGCGGCAACAAGGGCAAGGCCAAGATGGATCCTGCAGCTTGAAGTAATGAATGTCTCCTGTCATTCCATATGCATTAGTCGGCAAAGCGTCGTCAAAACAGCTTTATTACTTGTTTTAAGCGGAGCGCCTGTGCTCTTTTGACACTTTAAGGTTTTTGTAACACTTTTGCTTATACTCCCGATGCATTTGCGCCCCTTTGGGCTTTTGATAAATGTGTCTTTGCATTTGCTTGTTCTTGATATCCACTTGCTTTATTCTCGATACCTTATACTTTTTTTTTTTTTATACTTTCCTTAGCAAGACCCGTCCACCGGGTGTCGTTGGCGTCTAGGGAACGGTTTTACACCTGAATCCCTAAGCTCCTGAGACCCGGATGCGTGGCTCGTTGTAATTTTATCGGATGGATGATGCTGTTTCTTCCTTAGAGCTCATAAGTCCCCAGTCCGGGTTTCCGCGTCTAGGACACATGATTGTTTTCTTTCAAGGAAACGAATCGCCTGTCGCTGAATGCCCAAGACTTCAGGACAGCTTTTTATGAAGTTTGAAGTTATGCTTGATAATCGTTGAGTTTCCGGCTGTCGGCCTTATACTCTGCATAACTTGTGGTTTAGATGACCCTTTCGACTATCTTGTACTATAAGCCGGCTTTCGCGTGGATACCATGTTGTTACATCAATACGAAAACGGGGTCAAGCAAGTCCCGTTTGGGTCTCATGACTGACGGTAATCGTAGGCGAACAAGTCATGCCACTTTGTTGCGAGTCACATCGAGCTTAAGTAAGAATAGCCGAGAACTTTGGACTTCTTTGTCCGGTTATAAGATTGTAGCCGCACTCGTTTTTTCGAGTAGCCGACCCCTATAACTCATTGGCATCAAGGCCGGGTCTCTTTTGAGTTTGCAGCTGTGCTTGTAGGAGCAACCAGCCCTCAAGACCTGAATATGCACACCGTATAAATAACAATTGCCTCTTTTCTTGATAATCCCCTTTTTATTTGATATGAGAAAATTAGGCCAACAAGCCGCCTCATTAAAAACCCATCCAGTCCCCAAGGGTGCCCCGGATAGGAAAAGAGTGCGTCTGAAACCTGCTGCTTGTTACATCGTTTTCTGCTAAGTATAGTACGGACGTAGCTGAGCCACGTTCCATGGTCTATCTCTTTCTTGCATAGGTGCAGTAGTGTGGGCAGTATCGTTGACTGTAGCCGATTCTTCTCTTGCATCTATCAAGTAATATGACCCATTATGCAGGCTCCGGCTTACGATGAAAGGTCCTTCCCATGGTGGCGATAGTTTGTGCCTTCCCTCGTTTGTCTGAACCAAGCGCAAGACCAAGTCTCCCTCCTGAAAGACCCGGCTTTTCACCCGCCGGCTATGATATCTTCGCAAATCCTGCTGATATATGGCTGACCTTTCTAAGGCTTGCTCTCTTTGTTCTTCTAACATATCCACGGCGTCTTGCCGGTTCTTCTCGTTCTCTACTTCCACATAAGCTGTCACTCTTGGTGAATCATGAATGATGTCGCTTGGTAATACCGCTTCTGCGCCGTAGACCATGAAGAAAGGTGTCATCTGGGTGGATCGGTTGGGTGTAGTGTTAATACCCCAGACCACGGAAGGAAGTTCTTCAACCCATGCCCCAGCGGCCCTGATACAGGGAACCCTCAGTCTTGGCTTCAATCCACGAAGTAGTTCTTGGTTCGCCCTCTCCACTTGCCCGTTGGCTTGCGGATGTGCTACTGATGCTATATCAAGCCTGATTCCATTGCTGCCACAAAATTTTTCCATCTCTCCAAGGGACATGTTGGTTCCATTGTCGGTAATTATGCTGTGGGGGTACCCGAACCGGTATATAATTCTTTTCAGGAATTTGACTGCTGTGGCCGCTTCGCAATTGGTGACCGGCATAACCTCCACCCATTTGGTAAACTTATCAACAGCAACTAAAAGGTGCGTCTTCTTGCAAGGTGACATATGGAAGGGGCCAACCATGTCCATACCCCAAACAGCGAATGGCCAAGTTAATGGAATGGTCCGTAACTCCATAGCCGGCACATGAGTTTGACGAGCGTACCTTTGACATCCGTCGCACCTTGCCACTATCCGTTCCGCGTCTGCTAGAGCTGTGAGCCAGAAGAACCCATGTCGATAGGCCTTGGCCACAAGAGACCTTGTGGACGCATGATGCCCGCAATCACCTTCATGGATCTCCTTAAGAATCTGTCGGCCTTCTTCTGGTGTCACACAGCGCAAAAAGACTCCTGCCGCACTTCTCTTGTACAACTCTCCATTGATAATAGCGTATCCTTTTGCCCGCCTCACGATTTGTCTTGCTAGTACCTCCTGTTCTGGTAGTTCGCCCCGTGATAAGTATGCCAGATATGGCTCCGTCCATTCGGGGACGCCGCGTATCGTAGCCACGAGCTCCACGTCCGGGTCTCGATTTGCTAATTCTTCTTCAGACTCGGATTTAACTGACGGCCGCCATAGCTCGTCCACGAAAACATTAGGTGGAACCGGCTCCCTGCGCGAGCCGAGTCTGGCGAGTGCGTCCGCCGCCTCGTTCTTTCTTCTGTCTATGTGCTCCACTTCATACCCGGAGAAACACCCGGCAACCCTATCAACCTCCCTGCGATACGCTGCCATAGTGGCGTCCTTCCTGTCCCAGGTTCCTGACACCTGCTGCACCACGAGATCCGAGTCTCCAAAGCATCGTATCCTTCTAATGTTCATCTCCTTGGCTACCTTCAAGCCATGCAACAGAGCCTCATACTCGGCCACGTTGTTTGAGCAATCAAAATGAATCTGTAGCACGTAACTTAGTTTATCCCCCTTTGGCGATGTCAGCACCACTCCGGCTCCTGACCCCTCGTACTGCTTTGATCCATCGAAGTGCATGGTCCATGACTCGGAACTTGGAACGGCGGTAACCATTCCAGTGTGCGTCCAGTCGTTAACGAAATCAACCAAGGCCTGGGACTTGATTGCCGATCTGGGCTCGTAACTGATATGATAATCTCCCATCTCTATTGCCCATTTGGCTATTCTGCCCGTTGCATCCGAGTTTCTGATGATATCCGACATTGGTATTGAACTAACCACTGTTATGGGATGTTCTTGGAAATATGGCTTCAACTTCCGGCTGGCCATAAAGACCCCAAACACCAATTTTTGCCAATGCGGGTAACGCTGCTTCGCTTCCGATAACACTTCACTGACATAGTAAACCGGCCTCTGGACCGGGTAACCTTTCCCATCTTCTTTGCGTTCCACGACAACCACTGCGCTGACGGCTCGGGGACCGGCTGCCACGTATAATAACATAGGCTCTTTGGGACCCGGCGCCGCTAGTACTGGCGCTTCAGATAACTGCTTCTTTAGTGCTTCAAACGCCTCATCTGCCTCCTGATCCCATACGAACTTATCTGATTTCCGCAAAAGCCGGTACAAGGGTATTGCCTTTTCTCCAAGCCTGGATATGAACCGGCTCAGGGCTGCCACGCAGCCCGTGAGTTTTTGAACGTGCTTCAAATTTTCCGGTTTCTTCAAATTCTGTATGGCCTTGATTTTATCCGGGTTTGCCTCAATTCCTCTCTCGGAGACTATAAAGCCAAGTAACTTCCCGGCCGGGACTCCGAATACACACTTCGTTGGGTTAAGCTTCATCTGATACCTCCTCAAGTTTTTAAACGTTTCTTTTAAATCATCAATAAATGTTTCTGCCTTCCGGGTCTTAATAACCACATCATCCACATATGCGTGCACGTTACGCCCAATTTGATCCTCGAAGCACTTCTGAATACACCGCTGATAAGTTGCGCCCGCATTTTTCAATCCAAACGTCATGGTTTTGTAGCAGAAGGCCCCAAAAGGGGTTATAAATGAGGTTTTTTCCCAATCCTCCCTTTTGAGTTTAATCTGGTGGTATCCCGAATATGCGTCCAAGAAACATAGCAAGTCGCTTCCGGCTACCGCGTCTATGATTTGGTCTATCCTTGGCAGCGCGAACGGATCCTTTGGGCAATGCTTGTTGAGGCTCGTGAAATCGATGCACATCCTCCATTCATTTGTCTTTTTCATCACAAGAACCGGGTTTGCTAACCAGTCGGGGTGAAATACTTCCATGATGAAGCCTGCGGTTAATAGTCGCGCGATTTCCTCCCCTATAGCTCTTCTCCTTTCCTCATTCATTTTTCTCATACCTTGCTTCACAGGCCTAGCCTTGGGATCCACATGCAAACTGTGCTCTGCCAACTCGGTGGGGATACCCGGCATGTCGCTGGGTGTCCAGGCAAATACATCCGCATTTGAACGGATGAACTCCACTAGAGCCTTTTCTTGCGCATCCTCTAAATTGGACCCTATAGTGAACTGCTTGGTGGGGTCTCCTTCCATAAAATCTACTTTCTTGGTATCTTGAGCCGCCTTAAACTTTACTCTTTCGTCTTCAGCGTCTGGTCTTCTCAATGCTGTTCCATCATCCGGATCCACCTGAGACCGGTAATACTGAAGTTCTTCCTTCCTGCAGGCTTGTTCAGCCATTACTGAATCTCCCTCATCGCATTCGGCTGCTATGTCCCGGTTTCCATGGATAGTGATGGTCTGCTTAGGGCCTGGAATCTTTAGCTGCAGATATACATAGCACGGCCTAGCCATGAATTTAGCGTAAGCCGGCCTTCCGAACAACGCGTGGTAGGGGCTATGCAACTTGACTACTTCAAACGTGAGCCACTCCACCCGATAGTTATCTACCGATTCTCCAAAGGCTACTTCCAATGCGATTTTTCCTTCGGGGCGTGCTGAATGACCCGGTACGATCCCATGGAACACCGTCGAACTTTTTTGTAGCTGGGACTCCTTGAGGTTCATGCGCAAGAAGGTTTCCCAATATAAGATGTTGATGCTGCTCCCTCCGTCCATCAATACCTTTCTCAATTCATAACCATTGACCTGTGGCGAAACCACTAACGCCAAAGTTCCGGGGTGCTCTACTCGTTCTGGATGATCTCTTCTGCTCCACGTTATCTCTTGCTCTGCCCACCTCAAGTATCCCGGAGTGGCCGAGGAGGATAGACTCGCTGTTTGTTTTAACGCCCTTTTGTCCCTGCTGGAAGTCCCTGTAACATGCACATGATATTGTCCTTTCAAATTGAGCGTACGTACCATGCCGATGAAGATACTGATTTGGCCGATTGACACCACGGATCCGGATTCGTAGCGATCCGGCTCCAACTCCCACCCGGAACTGTCCACTATCCTTTCTCCTTCATCATTGGAGTAGATCTCGCCGACGACAAAGTTCTCCATGTTCTTCCGAGCTTCTCCCGTGATGTAAACACCTTTGGACGCAGGCCCCACGGTGGGCGCCAACTGTCGTGGGATAATCACGGCAGATGTTACCTGGGGTAACTGATCTTGGGGCAAGTCGACACAGGTATTCGGGAGAGGGTTTAGCTCAAAGGAAGACATGGCGAAAGCGATCTAAGAACCGGAGAATAACTCGCCGGATCTCGATATCAATAATGCTGGATACTCGATAACAGGTGTTACAACTATGGCCTGAATCTCTCTGAGGCTAAGCCTAGGGGTTGGTTTATATAGCACTCATACCCCCCTTGGCTTGCCTTTACAAAGCGCCTCCTGAGTCCTACTCGAACTCTATACACAAACCCTAACTTTCCTTACCGCAACCCACAATCCGGGTCACGAACGTTACATGCCCTGGGCCTTCCAGAAGTTTCTTTGTCTTTAGCCGGATTTGGTCCAGCCGCCGTTTGGGCCGGGTCACACCTGGGAGTTGGGATACCGGGTTACTATCCCCTCATCAGGCACTGAAAGGGAAATTGGAATCAAAGATAAGAAAAGGGCAGAGAAAAACGAGAGAAAACGGTGAAGCAAAAGAATTGGGAGGCAACCGAGAGAAGCAGGATAAACTTAAACTTGCAACCGAGGAGAAACTTACGCGGTGGTGGAGGAAATTGTTCGCCTTGGTCTCTTCACGACCTTCTTGGTCGTCTTCTCGGTCAACTTCTTCTTCTTGGCGGGGGGCTCTACGGCGCCGCTGCCAGTCCGCTTGCGAGTAGCGGGTGCAGCGACAGAAAAAGGATTGACCTCAAGGGCTCTATCGCCCTCGTTCTCGTCCTCGTCCTCATTCTCATTCTCCTCATCAACGTCGTCTGCGGATTCAGGAAAAGAAGAGGAGCGAATCAGAAACAGCAAACAATGGATGGGTGCTTCTCATGAACAAGCAAAGTAGGTACGCAGTTACCTTCAAATTCGTCCTCAGGCCAGTCGCGGAGAGACGATTCGGCAGGCTGCTTCTCGGTCGTAGGAGAGTGAGGAAGGTTGATCTGGTCTGCAGCCTCAAAAGAGGAATCATCATCCTCCGTTCGATCAGCAAACCAATTGCCTTCGAAACGTTCACAGCTTTCCATGAGCTGGCGATTGAGGACCTGAAGAACAAAGAAATATCACATATTAGCCGAGTAGCTGGAAGGCACTCTACTCGGATAGGCGTGCAAACACAAAGCACACTGAGCCTAGGCAAACTTACTGAACATCCTAATCGGAAAGGCATGCAGCCATCAAGCATAATTAAGCCTAAGAATTGTTCCCGAGTTGGTTACCCGACAAGGCGTGCAGGCACAAAGCACACTAAGCCTAGGCAATTCAGCTAAGTACTCTACTCGGTACCGAATGCGGTTGCTAGTCGCGGCGAGAAGAGGAAGTTTGCTACTCGGAATACATATACAGAAAGCAGAGAAAGAAGAGCGTACCCGCGGAATCGGCTTCGTGCGGCTGAATGGGATGAACCCATACTGCCAGTGCTCGCCGAGGTTCGTTGTCAGGATGGCCCTTGCGTGCTCAGGGACATCCGCGTTGTCGAGCTCGATGGTGGTCGTTCTGGTGCAGTCTCGGGAGCCTCCCATATAGCACATCAGGTGGCAGCGGTCCTGCAGAGGCAGAACGCGATTCTTGATCCAGCACGCCACGGGATCATCACTCTTGAGGCCCTCATTGATTAGGACCCCGAGACGCGCCTCTATCTCCATCGCGTTGAGGTCATTGGAGGGCTTCGACTTCCAGTTCTTCCCGGTGGGAGCACGATTGCTCCAAGCGGGAAGATTGATTCGATCGGTTACCTTTCCTCCTTCGGTGGCGGGGATGTTCTTGACGTAGAGGAACGTCTTCTGCCACATTCGGACGGACTCCAACCCCTTGATACGGGGATGGTTGGTTCCCGACCGCTGCACCATCATGGCGCAGCCGGTGTCCGTTGCGCGTGGCACGCCCGCGCCTTCCTTCTTCCCGGTGGTCTGCTGGCGGAGATGGAAGTACTTCAGCCAGGTATCCGTCGTGGGATGGATACCTAGGAAGGCCTCGCACACCACGGCGTGGTAGGCGAGGAAGACGACGGCGTTTGGTGGCAAGTGGTGCATTTGGAGACCGAAGTGGTCGAGGAAGCGGCGGAGGAAGTCGGAGGCCGGCAGGCCGAATCCGCGCTCAAAATGCGACAAGAACACGACGTGCTCGCCCTCCTACGGGGTTGGCACGAGCTCGCCGTCGGACGGCCGGCACTGAACACCGGGAGGAACCCTCCGGGTGTTCACGAGCCAGGCGCAATCCTCGGCGGTGACATGCGAGCCAGCCCAGCCGGCGCGAGCAGCCATGGCAAGGGGTGCGCGGATGGTGGAGAGTTGGAAAGATTGGGTGGAAGAAAAGAATCTGCAGCGGCGCAAGGAGCTGCGCGGCGGAGGGGAGCTCGGCGGCGGAGAAGAACAGAGAGACGAAAGGGGAAAAGTGCGAAGGGAGGAGAAAAGGAAGTTACCGGCGGAGGTATTTATATTCTCTCCGCGGTTTACCGTTACCATCGGGGAAGTGGGATCGATCGTGGCGTGTGGTGGGGCCTGTGGCCGGCTAGAAACGCACGTACGCGCGAGGCGCGCGCGTAACGGCCGCAGCAGATCCCAATACCAGATCGTGGCCAATTACTGCGCGTGATGGGACATAACGAGCCAGTGGGCCCGCCCCGTGAAAACTGGGCGCGTGGCACGTCGTGTCGTGGCAGCGAAACGACGGGGTCACGGATGCTTGACACGCGTCCAGTGGCAGCACGGAAGGCTGGATTGTGCTCTGCGCTGCAGAGACGCCAGAGGAGAAATTCTCTAAGTCTTTTTACTCGGTTACAGAGTAGAAAGCAGGTGCTACTCGGAAGACAGGAAACCCAAGGTACTTCCTAAAAGTACTACTCGGAGGTCTTTTACTCGGCATCTTGAGGTTCAAGGGCTATGTTGCAAAAATTGGTTTTAAGCTGGCAGAGCCTAGTGAACGAGTTCGCAAGACTCAACCAGCTTCGGGGACTGCTGTCGGGGGGTTACCCCCGAGTAGGGTAAAGGCAAGTGATAAAGGCGTCTTACAGAGGAGAGGTTTGGTCGAGTAGCCGACTACCCGGTACTCGCTACCCGGTCGACTGCTACTCGGTCTCACCTCGAGATGACCGGAAGGAGATATCAGTCAAGTTACATCCATTCGAGTAGAAGAGTTGGCCCGAGTAAAATTGGCGGGAACATACTCGGGCCAGAAAGTCAAAGGAGCCGTTCTGACACAGGATCCCGCGTATCCTGGGTCCGTACTTGGCAGCATTCGAACTACTGTTCATCTGGGACCGGCCTGCCTGACAGTGACAGCATGGAAGCAGGCCGTCGCAGGATAAGGGGGCCCTACTCTGTGTTTGGCACAGTGATACTAGTCTGTCCCCTTGTTTTGCCCAACGACTTTCCAGATGCAGCCAAGATTAGGAACCAAAGCTGTCAACGGGAACCCGGAAGAAGGACGATGTGCACACTATGTCGACACTTGTCCATGTTTGGACGTATCCGGCTGGGCACCATGTATATAAGGTGCCCCGCCGCCTCCTGCGTGAGGCATCGCATACTGGGACACTGAAAACCCTAAGTTCTTGACCTAGTTCATCATCTAGAGAGGAGAGTGGCTACTCGGTAGCAAGAACACTGTACTGTGGCTACTCGGTGAGACACCAGAATATACAAAGAAAGGCAGGAGTAGGGGTTTTACCTCCTCACGAGGGCCCTGAACCTGGGTAGATCGTGTTGTTTGCAGTGTTTACTTCGTACCTCACGCGGCTACTCGTCGCGTGATCCCTCCCCGAGCACCTCCAGCGTCCTTCGTCCCCACATCTTTAGCCATCCCATGGCATCTGCCGTGACACCACCACGACAAAAAATTAATCGGTGAATTAAAAGAAAATCACTTAATCTGGTTTCACACAAATTTGTTTTACAAAGTTTATCAAAGTGAACCAACCATATGATAGAAAGGTGGCAAATTTGAAGAGGTTTCCAACAAATATTTTTGTGCAATTTTTGCTTAACAGAAAGGCCCTCAAAATCTAATTTTGGTTCTGTTTTAAAGTCCAAAAGGACATCTTGGTAATTTCTCCAGAAATTCCAGGGGGTTTTCCGCGAAATCGTCTTTTTATCGTTTCTTCCCTGTCACCGGCTAGGAGGACATCCCGCCGCCGCCCTCCACCTCCTGCTTGCTTCCTAGTCGACGTGGAGACCTGGAAGACCTCAAGGAGACGTTTGGATCGAGCTCCCTCGTAGACCCCCCCCCCCCCCCCCGAGCTTCTCTCTCTCTTCCTCTGTATCTCCTCCCCGCCACCGAACTCTCCGCCGCCGTCGATACGTCGCCGCCGGCGACTCACCGCTTCCCCGCCCTCCCCGAGTAGCCCATTGGAACCGCGGTGCCCTCCTCCTTCACCTCGAGTAGGCACGGAGGCCAAGATGGCCTAGCCGTGCGGAATCGCCGCCTTCTTCCCCACGGACGGCCACCGGAATCCCTCCACTGCGCCGCCGTTTCCGCCCTCCTCCGGCCCCGTTGACCCCTCTAGCGTGCTCCTGGTGAGCTCCTGCTCCTCCCCATCCCCTCTGTTTCCCTCCTTCCGCTCGGATTCGTCAAACTCGCCGGAGCCCGAGCCTCCCGTCGTCGTCCCCTTCACGGTGGCTCGCCGTCGTTGGCTCCCAGCAAGCGGCGCCGCCCTAGTTAGGTCCCCCTCGCCGAGACGCTTCCAAAGAGCACACGCACGCATCCGGGGGGCGCCGAAAACGCCGCCGAAGACCACATCCGCCCCCGGCCGGCCATCGTGTGAGGTCGCGGTGACATCACCCTGACGTCATCTGCCCACGTGTGCGCCAGGTGGCTTTTCTGTTAATGTTAAACTGAACAGTGGGCCCCACATATAAATAGAATTAACAGAAATTAAGTAAAATTTGGAAATTGAATAACTTTTATTTTATAACTCCAAAAATGACGGAAAAATATGCAAAATGTTCAGAAAAATGTGAGCTATTTGTTTATACCATTTTCATCCATGTTTAACAAAGTTCAAAATTATACCATATTTTTAGTTTGTTTTTAATTTATTTAAATATTGAAAATAAAGTTTTAATTCAATAAAATTAGAAAATTAAGTGTAATATACCAAAATGATCAGTGAAACAAATGCAATCCATCTATGAGGTTCCCAAAGTAATTTGAGCAACTAAGCTTGGTCACACCTCTAGAATAGGGTTTTCGCCCCCTCCGGTGTTCGTCGTTCACGGAGTAGAACCTGAGCTTCATGTTCCACCTTCTAATCTTTAAATCATTTGCATTGTATTAATCATGCATACATGTTGTGCATTGCACGGTCACCAAGTATTGTTTGTTTGCCTTATTTCCGGTGTTGCTCGATATCGGTAGACCGAGATCCGTAGGTTGATCCGGCTTTCTACGACAACCCCAGCTACACCTTCGACAAGCAAGGCAAGCACAACCTCAGGGCTATCCCATGTTTTGAGTCTTTTCAATCTCTTACTCATGCATGCGGTTCAACTTAGTTTTGAGTCTGTTAGAGTTAACCTATCCACTGCATGACCCCCATACATGTCAACTTCATACATGTTTACCCTCCTAGTATGACTAGGGTTGTTTGAGTATCGTAGAGCCTTATGTGTTATGCTTAGCCATGCTTAGTGTTCTGATCTACTTTATTCGGTTGATGATTTGGATCACCTCGATAACCTTTTATGTTATTATGTTTGTGAGTGCTCAGCATGTGAAACTGACTAAGGCTAGCACGGGAGGCCACTTGGGTAGTGGTTATTCGTTCCGTACTCGCCAACCCTAGGAATTAAGGTCTCGCCGTGGAAGCCAAGACTGAGCGTGCAACCACACGCGGGGTCTAACAGACTGCGCTCGGCTGACTAACTTGTTTGATCACTTCCATGGGTCACATAGTTTTAGTTTTCCATTTGCGGGTGTGTCATAAAACGTTTTGGAGAAAACTAGGGCGTGACCGGGACCAGTGATGGACGTACACGGATCTTGTCCCGACTCACAGAACAGGTGCCGTCAGGAGGTGGCCAACTCCCTGTTGACGGGGTGGCCCTGTTTGGGTTGACTCATGGATAGGGTTAAGCAAGGTAAAGGCCGTGGTCGACCACACTCTGTCGCGCTCTTAGAGAGGAGCGTTACCGCGTGGCACTAAGAGTCGGTCGATACGTGTGGGTAAAGTGTACCACCCTGCAGGGATAAATCTTTCGGAAAGTCGTGTCCACGGTTATGGACGACTTGGTGAAAGACACGAGGTCATAGAGAACTCTAACGGAATGACTAAAACTTGTTGACAACGGGTGAGTACCTTTTGTACTCAACCTTGCCTCGTTGTTGTTTTGTTTCCGACTTCGGCAATGTAGCTGAAGAAGGGTTCTACCTCGACGTCGATGAGTAGTTAGGGGTTCCCAGGTGACAGCCTGGTATCTGTAGTATGGGTTTGGCTATGTTGCTTATGTTTCGGACTCTTAGTCCTTTTGCTGCCTTGTTGTATAGCAACATATTTGCTTTCGCCGCTTGTTGTAATGTTAGGTTGCTTGACCTATGTTGGTCGTGTGACCTCTGCGTGTAAACTACTCTAGTATGACTGTGTTTAATACAACTTTCATGTCTAGAGTGCTGCTTTGATCGATTGTTGGTTTCGAGCCCATTGTTATACAGTTTTGGCTATGCCTGCATAGTTGTCGCAGTCGAGGGGTTGTGGAGCCAATGATCCATGTCCGAGCCCGCCTGTCGATGTGATTCGGCCTGGGGCGAGGTAACCCCAGTAAACCTCGATTGTTGTTGCACTTTCTGGACACATAGCAGCTCTGTATAACTTTGGTCCCGTTCCTTCAGTTTCATCCGACTCATGGACGCTTGGGTATGCATATCTGGTTATGACTAGCTTGGACATAAGGAGCAGTAGACCGGGGATCCGGACTACGTGCCGATGAATCCGGTCTGCCTGCTGTTGTTTGTTGCGGCCGGGGCTGGTAACCCTGAAGCCCTTGTGAGACCATTGCTAGGATCACATAACAGTTTGTATATCTCTGGGTCCGGGGTCTGACAAATATTTTGGTAGAATTTCTCAAAGTATGTCAATGAATGGAATTCATGCCGTGCATGGATATAATCCAAAGAGCAGTGATTCCTATTAATCTTCCCACCGGAAGAATATCCCAATTGAAGCACCGTGAAGCTGTCAACGTTTCCAAGTGTGACATACACTTGTTGACATCAGGACGGGTGTGTATAGTATTATACACACATGCAGGTAATTGGGATATAAATGTCTATTAATAAACAAGGAGCTGAAAAGTTTAGTTCATATACAAACAAGATATTAGATAGCTCATGAACAAGTTTGTATGCAGGAAAAACAAGATTAAGGGTGAGAAAACGTATGTGTACTGAGCTTAGTACATACGAGGATTGGAGACATTGAATGTCTTAGTATTCCAGGAAATTGGGCACCAATCTTAATCTTGTTTTCTTCTCGGTAAAAGGCTCTGGGAGCTTTGTCATTATTAATGAGTAGGTGAGAAGAAATATTGTGAATGAATTTATTCATTACAATTTGGAATCTGGGAGAAAACTTATCATAAGTTAATGATAAGTAAAATTTTCAACTTAAGAAGACAAGGGTATCATGATTGACACACTGATAGAGTATCCCGGTAAAACCGGTGTCATTCTTAATGTTGAATATTTCTTCTCTTATAGAGGAAACACCAAAATATGGACTATTGAAAGTTTATGGCATAGAGTCTGGTAAAACCATCTTGGTGTAGCACCCTACCTTTTAATAAAGGTAGAACACCTATGTAACCTGCTATTCCCGGGATCACTGATAGCATACACATGAAAAAATGAAATATTCATTCAATAGCATCATTCTACAATGTTGATCTAGTGTATATGAAATAAATATAGTCTTACAATTGTCATAGTCATCATGGACTAGCCCAAATAACAAAGTTTCAAAGCAAACACAGCGGAAATAAATCATTAATGAACCTTCTTCATCTTCATGCGCCACAAGCAGAACATGTTGGCAATAGACTCGAGATCCTAAACGAAATCCTCACTCGTCTTCAGATTCATCTGTATGTTGGAATATGCAGACCCACGGGGGAGGAAGTCAGTACAAACAATGTACTGGAAAGTGACACTTGTATGGTGGCAGTTTTGAGGAATAAACTAGCTACATGATATTTGGCAGGTGGAGTCTGGGGCTATTTGCATAAAGCGAGTTTTGTCCTATGTTTGTAAATCATTTAAAAAAAATAAAGACATTTGTACAATAATTCATGGCTAAACCACCATGAAGTTGGACAAATCATCATGGCTAAACCACCGTGAGGTTTGAAAAATCATCATGGCTAAACCACCATGAAGTTTGATAAATCATCATGGCTAAACCACCATGAGGTTTAATTTTGGCATCATGGCTAAACCACCATGTGCCCTATAATTGGTTTCTACCATATTTTATTTCATTCAGAAAAGATGAGGAGATCCTTCGGCACCAACTCCGTCTAGAAGCTCAAATTGCCCATAACCGGGGACACGGCTAAGATCTTAGTTTTTAACTCTGAGAGGTTGTGCACTTTCACCTTGAGACTCATCCTCCCCGAGACAAGAATGAGACAAGATCTTTGGGAAGAGAGATTCACCCATACAAGCATGACTCGATGCTCCTAAAATTCTACCACCCAATGTCATACAACATGATGAACCCCTACAACTTACTCAATCTTGGCAGATCCCATATTACCTCAAGGTTGCATTGGAAGCTAACTAAAACAGTGAAGACCTACAAATCTCGTTGTTCCTGGGTGGCAATCCACAAGTGTACTCTCAGGTGACAACCCCCACATTCATGGGTAAACCACCATGAACATGGTCCTGAGTATCCACTCAACGTAAATCATTCATACCAATCCACCCCAGGTGTTTCATTGGGTTGTTAATTTTCAAAGTTTCATAAATACCACAACCAAAATGAAATAATAGCAGTTGTGATTGTAGTCTAGTACAGCTAAACTAGTACCTAGCAGGGTTTCAGGATGGCCACACACTACTAGGTGTTCAAGCATAGCATATACTTAGGAAATAATAAAATCACCTATGATGCATACTACTGAAAACACTAATGCAATTGAAAACAAAAGTGTGTCATGAAGTATCACTTTCCTTGTGGAAGTTGGTGTAAAACACTCTCTTCACAAATAGAACGTTGATCTCCCTACAATCTAAACAATATAAATAAATAACAATAAACAAGAAATTCACAAACAAACAAACAAATACAACAAAATATACAATACATAAGCATAACAATTTATTCAACTTGATTGGTGTTAACATGGACAAGGTTTTGACACATAATTCAATATGCAAAAAGAATTATGATGAGATGGTTATTGTTTGGTATTTTATGAACAAGTTCAAAGTTTATCACAATAATTCAATTTATAAAAGGAAGTATAGTGGTTTGGGTTAGGTTTAACACATAATTCAATTTTACAAAAAGAATTATGGTAAAAGGGTTTAGGGCTAGTTACTAGGGCATGGGTTGGTCAAGTTTTAAGTTTGAAATATTCAAACACTAGTGGGTTCATATTGTCAAGGAGGTTCTAAGAGTTCACTTAAGGGTTATCACATTTACTTCAATATGATAAACGAAACAATGTGGTAAGCTTTAGTACTTAATTCAATGTGCAAAAGAAACTATGAATTTGGATATGGGGTTTGCCATTGGTGGTTAAGGGTTGCCATGGAATATCAATTCACTCAATATACAAAAGAAGTGGATGTGATAAGGTTTAGGGTGTAATACTTAATTCAACCTACAAAAAGGATTAAGATATTTGGGTCAGGCTTTACACATTGACAAAACTTATCACAATAATTTAATTTACAAAAGAAATTATTGTGATTGTGTTAGAGGTCTACCAAAAGTAATATGGGTTGGTCATGGTCACAAATATCACACAAGGTTTGGCTTAAGGGTTTTAGAAATCAAATCCATGACCAACATGATTTATTCCATGGCTTTGGGTGCTAGGGTTTCAAGCAATTCACAATATGACTTGTAAATTTACAGAAGGTCTTGGGTTATGATTTTCTAGTCCAAAAGTTACTTTCCATATGGTCAACATGAAATGGGTGTTAGTTTCTCTAGTCTAAGGTTACTAAATGGGGCAATTTTCCAGAAGAAAACTAATTAAAATTATTTGTAGAATTTAAACTAGATGCATAACACTCAAATGGTTATTTAAATTCTAATCTCCATTTTAATTGGTTTAATTATTATTTTGGGACAAAGTGTATTAAAGTACACATCATAAGGATTTCGAAAATATTTGATATGCAATTTTTGGATTTGTATAATTTGAATTATGCCAGAATTCATAAAATAAGCATATTTAAATTTGAACCATTTTAAGTTTGTCAAATTTAAATTTGAATAGTGCCAAATGTTTCTACAGATCCCGAGGATTTAAAAAAGTGCAAGTTTGTTAAATTTGGCTAAGTGGATCAAAAGTTATGATGGTTACAAGTTCTAGGGGCTTTTCTGCAATTATGTCATTTTAGTTCTATGCGGGAAAAATCAGAAAAATGGCCAGGCCACGTATCTGACTGTGGTTGGTCCCATAGGTTAACTGGGTGATTGCGTAGCGTTGACGGGGCAATGTTTACTGGGCAGATCTCATTAAATCTGGGGCGTAGGATTTGGATCGGACGGTTGCTTAACGGTTCATTGGGTTCTAATCTGAGCCGTCCATCAGATCTGACGTCAAAGAGAGCTCACCGGGGTTAGGTCACCGGCAATGGCGCGACGGCGGTGATGTGCTCTCGGGAGCGAACCACGGTGACGATGCAGGGGGTATCCGGGCACGGGGAGGCGACGACGAGGGGAAGAGCGAAATGCCGAAGACGATGGCGATGACGGCGCGGACGCGTGCTTCCAGTAACGACGGGAGGAGGACAACAAAGACGGCGCAACATCGACGATACACAGATGAGCACGGCGCAGGCGATTTCCTGCACCAAAATTCGGCAAGGGGACTCACCACGCGCGCAAGGGAAAGGAGAGACGGGTGGAGGCAGTCTCGGTCTCCGACAGTGGCTTACCTCGCCGGAATTGAGCGAAGACGGCAGCGGTAGTGACGGATCTCCGACGATGAAATACGATGGCGTGTGTAACACCCGGGGGATTTTTCCCCAATTAGAATCTTTCTTGTTTTCTTTTGTTGGCATTGCATTGCATCATGACATTGCACTTGTTTCCCAAACCAATTCAAAAGTTTCAAACCCTTCACTTGTTCAAATTTGAATTAATTCAACTAATGTGATTTTTTCTCTCCCAAACTCTTTCAAATTTCAAAGTGCAACAACACTTTTGAAAGTTTGAAAACAAACTTTGGTGCACTCGTGCATTTGCAATTACAAAACCACAGCAATTTATTTTGGAATTTTCTGACACCAAAAACCCTCTAATTACCATTTCTCTCTTCATATTCTTTTACAAAAAAAGAAAAAGAAAAAAAATCAGAGCTGGGGGAGGCAGGCCAGCCCAAAAAGGGCCAGCCCACCTACAACCCCACTCGAACCAGCCCACCTCCAATCGTCATCTTCTCCGTACGACACAGAGGAATCACGAGGAGGGCGTGACCCTCCTGTCGCTGTCCCTCCCCTCCATGGTCCCCTCTCCCCACCTGCTCCCCCCTCCTTTATCTACCCCCTCCTCCAAGCCCCCCAAACCCTAGCCTCCCTTCTCCCTCTTCCTCTCCAGCCGCCGCCATTTTCCCCTCCCTTCTCTCCTTTCTCTGTACCTTTTTCTGAATCTGAACTGAGAGAGGGAGAGCACCACCATGGCCGGCCCTTGGAGCTCATGGCGCCGCCGCTACATTCGGTTTCGGGCTGTGGTTGCGGTGGGAATGGAATACCCACGGTGCCCTCTTCGTCCTCGCACCCTCGGCCGGTCCTGGGAGGCACCACGTTGCCGGCACCGTCGACGATCTCCTCCCCCCGGCGAACTGCTGCTCCTGCCTCTCCGTCAGGCCGAGGGCCATCCCGGCGCCTTCCTCGACGTCCCCAAGTCCCCCTCGGTGAGCACCGCCCTCGGGCCCCTCCTCCCTGCCATCCTCATGCTCTGGATGCCCGCCATCGAGCGTTGCAATCTGCAGGTCGCCGGCGTCGTTCTGTCACGGTCGCACGCAGTACAGCCTCTGTTTTCAGTTCGTTAGCAGAACCGCGCGCAGGAACCCTTCTTATTGGGCCAGATCCGTATCTACTCAACACCCGAGCAGCTAGCCTAGTGGCTTGCGTTTCCTTCCGCACGCTGGAAGCCCCGAGTTCGATCCCCTTCCGCAGCAAAAGCCACCCCTTTTTCCTCCATTTTCTTTTATTTCTCGAACTCCAGAAAAACAGAACTGAATCTTTATTTGTAAAATCCATAACAAATTGAAAAATGCTCCAATTTCAATGATTCAAACTGCTATGGATTCAGAATCTTGTGCTCTTTCTGTTAGTCACAAAGTTGCAACATGTTTCTGTAATAAATTTTGCACTAAATAATTAAATACAGAAATGGCTATTAAAATTTGAAACTTTGGAAATTCATAACTTGAGTTCTGTTCACCCAAATTGAGCAAACTTGGGCTCTAAAATTTTGTCTTAACAAACTCTACACAGTGGTATTTTATTTGGTCACAATTGAATTAAATTTGAACATGTTTCCTTCTGTTTACTAAAAAGGGCAGAATAAAAATGGTTATGGAAAAATGCATAATAAATTCAATAATTATCCAAAAATTATGTTTAATAGCTCAAAATGTTCAGTGAAACATTTTATACATGTTTTCAACCTTTTCAATACAATTTATTTACTATTTTTCCTAATTAAAATTGGAGTAATAATTCAATACTTTAATTACACCTTTTAAATTGCAAAATTCATAACTTGGGCAATTCAAATCCAATTCCAACATGTAAAATATGTTTTCCATCCCATTTTTCATGAACTTTGCAAATATAAACTTTGTGTTCTGTTTTAAATAAATTAAATTGCTGAAAACAACTGTTTCTTAATTAATGCATTTAATATTGTCAAATTAATAACTTGCTCATTTTAAATCCATTTTCAACAAATGAACTATGTATTCCATTTAAAATTTTGTGTTCTTTCCAAATATGAATTTTGTTATCTGTTTTGAACAACTAAAATGGGTGAAAACAATAAATGTTTGTGTAACTCATTTAAGAAGCCAAATTTCATAACTTAATAAATAAAATTCCAAACTTGGTAAACAACATATCAAATTGAAGCTATTGTTGTTTTCTTTTTGTTTTCATCATCCATGCATAATTCTAATCAACTTTCACATGATGGTTATTTGTAGATCATTTAATTCAACATTAATTCATGGGCTTTTCCATATGCAATCCAAATTGCATATGGGCCCATTTAAATATGTTTACCATGTCAACTAGTTTATCTTTGATGCATCCTTAAACTTGTCATGCATCCATATCTTGATCATGCTGGATCTTTTGCCGTAGAAGTAATTGTTGCATCCGGTGTTTGTTCTAGTTTGTTGCTTCTTCGCGGATAGGACGTTGAGATGATGTAAGCAACGACAAGTTCGGATGTACCTCTACTTGCTGGATTCCAGGCAAGTATACTCACTTGCTACCTATGGCTGCCTTTCATCACTTGTTACCGATTCTTTCCGTTGTTCTTATGCTAGCCTTATGATTCGATGCTTGTGTCTCGATCCTATAATATGTTTACCTTGCAACCATGATATAGCCTTCCTTCCACTTCCTATTAACTGTTGTTTGTTTACCCCGTTGGCCCTCGTGTCGTAGTTGCATGCTTAGTGTTTTTTGCGCTCAAGTCTTGCTGTCCGTCTGATCACCTATTTAGTTTGATAGTTGGGTTTCAATTCAATCAACAACATGTTAATGTTTTGGGTAATAATAATTTGATGATAAGGCACCGGCAGGAGGCCCGGCGTGGTTTTGAGGCCTGCTAGTGTCGAGCTTAATTAGGAAAAGGGTCTTGTCCTCCGATCCATGATGAGCGCACTAACCGCATGTGGGAAGCGAGTATGGGCGCCCCCCGCAATTCTGATTCGATTCGCATCTCGTCCAAATCGCCACACTTAGTTCGGGCTTTCCATTTGATGCATGCATATGCAGGTGCGAGCCCTTGGCGCCAGGGTGGAACTTTTGTAGTCGGCATTTAGGGCGGCGTGGTCTTCCAGTGCTATGACGGTCCCCCTTTTCTTCGTGGGGGCTCGATTAGCCGCGCACGCACAGCACGTGGTTCTTTGGGCTTGATGCGAAGAAGAGTTGGGTTGTGTTGAGTGCCTCGCTTGGTGGAAGGGCCTTTCCATCTGGCGGGTCATTCTTACGTGTACGGCCAAATTGGTGCATCCCTGCAGGGTTTATCTTCTCGAGAAGCCGTGTTGTCCACGGTTATGGATGACTTGGTGAAAGTGCTGGCTAACAAGTACTCAGACAACTTACACTTAACGATAATAACTTTACTAGTAATATAGATTACCTCCACCATAAAAATGAATATCACCTTAATCAACAGGGTGAGTTTCCTTGGGTTGCTTCCTTAGTAGGGGGTAACACTGGATGGGTATTGTTTGGTGAGTAGTTGTAGTTGGTTCTGATACGCTCTCTTATCCCTCTCTAATAGCCGGAAGTTGTAGCGTGTCTCTGTAGTTAGTTAGTGCAGCCCGCTACCGCTACGTTGCAATAACCCCTTTTCTTTCCGTTGTACCCAAAGTATTTGTATCTTGTGATGATTGGTTACGCTGGTATCTTGTGAGTATGGTTTATCCACTTGCCAGTACTTAACCGTACTGACCCACGAATCCATTTCGTGGCTGCATATTCCACATTGCAGTCAATAGGTTTGAAGTCTGATGACGTTAGCTTGGGAATCCCTCCTGCTTGGCCTGGGCAGGGATTGAACGCCAACGGTTATCTTCAGGACTCTTAGTCCAATTTGTATCTTGTCCGTAGTCGGATACTATGTTGTTTCTTCCGCTGTCATTTGGATCTTCGTATTGTATCAGTTGTATCCTTGACTCGTTTGAGTCGTCTTGTATATACCTCCTCTATTGTTGTTGTGGATTATTCGTGAACTGTTGTAATGTTATCACAAGTGGCAACCTGGAATCGGTTATTATGTGGATTTTGGCGGAAATGCTGAAACCTGCATAGTGCCCGATCTCGGGGCGTCACAGCGTGGCTGCACGAAATGGAGAGAAGAAAGAGGGGAAACAGATAGGGTGGTGTGGGGTTTCTCGAGCGCGGTTTATCGGGAGAGGAGGAGGCTCGCTCGACGAGATCGTGCGCGAGGTGGCTCGGACGTGGGTGCGTCTGTGTGGAACCGCGAGCAGGTGGGGGATGACAGGTGGGTTCCACGGCTCAGTGGCAGGGAGGAGAGAGAGGGCCGGGTGGTCTGCCACTGGGCTGGCCTGCTGCTGTGCTCCTGGGCTTTGGCCCAATACTTTTTTTGTTCTTTTTTTTGTCATGTTATTTTTCCTTTTCTATTTTATTCAAAAAATCATAAATTTTGATTTAAAATTCCAAATTGCCTCAAACCAATTTATAAATTCTTGTATATCTTTCAAATAGAACATTTTTGCGTGGTTTCAAACCTATTTGACTTTTTATATTTTCAAAATATGAATTAAATACTAGTAGAAGCTTAATGTTATTTCTATTTTAGAAAGATAATTTAATTGAAACCAAGGTCAAATAAAATTCAGAGGAATACACCTTTGAAAGTGTTGTTTTCTTATAGTCCCTTAACTTGTTTTATAAATAAAATACTTTAAGAAAAACATTTTATATAAATAGAGTTTGCTAACAATATAACTTTGAAAAGAGAAAAGATAAAGGAATAAAGTTTAGGGTTTTTTAGAAAAAAAAACATAGGCATAGTTGGATTTTGAATTCCAATTTCAATGGTATAATTATTTTTTCTTTTATTTCTTGCATGGCATTTGGTTTTTGGTGCCTTGCATAACATGAACACAAAAAATTCCAAATTTTAGTGAATTTTCAACTTTACAAAAAAACCAGGGATGTTACAGACTACCACCCTTAAAAGAAATCTCGTCCCGAGATTTGGGAAGCCTAGAAGAAAGATAGGTTTGGGTAACTGGTTTAAAACAACTAGGTGGCTACCATCCTTAAAAGACACTTTTGTGGGTAGTCAAAAAACTCTTGTCTAACTGGTTACCGGGTTTACTGTATCTTCAGCTGGAGTCATACTTCATCACCCATATAATTTCTTGTATAGAATACATCAATTCCTTTTGGGTATTTCGGGTCTTGAATCCAAGTTTTCAATATGTAGGGATCTATGTGTCCATATTCACCTTCAATAGGATGAGTCTATTCACATAGCTTGGAATATAGTTTTACTCAAGATGGCTTGAGTAGAACTTTCTCTTGCATTAGAGCTCCAGATCAACATAAGTCTTATGAGCTACTTTTGACTCTCACGGGTCACTCTTTGGGTCAATCAAAAATCCTTGGGCAGTCTAACCTTTACTTCAGCTTGTTGGATGATGCCAGGACCAAAGAAATTTCTTTCTCCTAGGCCACTCCACAACAAAGGTGTGGTGCATTTTCTTCCCATACAAAGCTTCAAATGGTGCGATCTCAATACTAGATTGATAACTGTTGTAGTAGGGAAAATTCTGCATATGGTAGGTTGTCGTCCCAACTAGATCCATAGTCTAAGACACATGCTCTCAGCATGTCTTCTAAAATACGATTCACTCTCTTAGTCTGTCCATTTGTTTGAGAATGAAGCGATGTGTTGAACTCCAGTATGGTTCCTAAGGACTCATGCAGTTGCTTCCAGAAGTGTGGAGTAAACTGGGTACCTCTATCAGACACAATACTCTTTGGAACATCGTGAAGACAGACAATCTTCTTCATGCATACATCACTCAACTTAGCACTGTGTAAGTGGTCTTTACTGGCACAAAGTGTGCTATCTTTGTCACACGATCAACCACTTCCCAAATGGAATCATACCCTTATTTGGTTTGAGGTAATCCAGGGATAACGTCCATATCAATTTGTTCCCATTTCCTTGGCGATCTTTCATCATGTTGTTGTATCCCTTGAATGCAAACACCATGCCATTTCTAACTAAACTCTCATGGTAGGCAATATCTTCCATTGCATGATTCTTTCAAGATTGGCTTTGTCCTCACCAAAGTTTAGTACGTTTTGGCAACACTTGCCTAACATAGGGATATAACTATATTCTACCATCCTATGGTTTAGGTTTAACATCGTTATCTCTCTAATAGGTATGTCACTCTAGACTTAACATTCCTCATAACAAAGTGAATGAAACGAGTAGTCGTCATGGTAGCTACTCCACATCGCACTCAAATCATTACTTTGTATTTGGTATGGTAAATCTCGTATGATAACACTAGGTCATCTCACTTGTCTAACAGAAAATTTCCCACCTATAAGACAAACTTGAACTAAACTATTGTTTCTCCAACTAGTGGGGTTGCGTAAACTCTTTGCACCTCCATTTGAATAGTTGCATCTTCTTCATATGTCCTACTCATAGTGTAGGTTGCTTCCTACGATGTCTTAGTTTATGTGACTCTGACTCCACATGTCTGTTATCCCTTGTTGATGGACTTCAGCTCCTTAGAATAAAGGTGGCTTGATCATGGATGTGATTGTTCCTTCACACAGAAGAACCGAATCCTGAGATCTTTGGTATTCCTCAATTGGATGGTTGTTTCATAAGGTGCTCTTGGGTGTCAAGTCAGTTGTTGCACTCCAACTTAGAAACTCACTATGGTTGGTAAAGAGGTATGGTGTTGGGTTTGGTTTGGTTTGGTTTAGCATGGATGAGTAGAGATTTAGACACAGACTAAAGAAGGTTCCTACCCAAACATAGAAAAGCAAGGAAATTCATTAGTCAAACAACATCTAACAACACATAACACACATCCATCACTCCAATCATCAAGGTTTAACAAACAACCTAGTATTGTCATGAGACATACAATTGTATAATCAATACGCTAACACGTTAGCGTTGTTCTAACAAGGTAACTAGATGGTTGGTCTCATCTATATCTTCTTGAGTTTCTTCAAATCCTCCTCTCAATGTCTTGAGGTGTTTGTGATTATTATGAAGTCTGGGTATATCTAAAAATTATTCAATTATCTTGAGTGTAGATCTTCATGTTTAAACCAAAAGGTCATGTGAAAACTGTTCCTTTCACTCCATGACTTTTCACCAACCATGTCTTGATGGAAAACAAGAGGTAGGTCATGTATAACAAGAGATGAATATTTTGAAAGTGAATAATAGATGAGAGGATATGAGAGAGATTAAAATGTGATGTTCTATTTCTATGGGTTTGAAGAAAGTATATTTTCAATCCTAGGGTATTTTTCCTAGTTCTAATCTAACCTTAGGGTCTTGATCCTACATGCAACATTATGCTCTGATACCATTTTGTAGTGCCCTACCTTTTAATAAAGGTAGAACACCTGTGTAACCTGCTATTCTGGGATCACCGATAGCATACACATGACAAAATGAAATATTCATTGAAATAGCATCATTCTACAACGTTGATCTAGTGGATATGAAATAAAACTAGTATTACAATTGGCATAGTCATCATGGACTAGCCCAAATAACAAAGTTTCAAAGCAAACACAGCGGAAAAAAAATCATTAATGAGCCTTCTTCATCTTCATGCGCCACAGGCAGAACATGTTGGCGATAGACTCGAGATCCTAAATGAAATCCTCACTCGTCTTCAGATTCATCTGCATGTTGGAATATGCAGCCCCACGGGGAAGGAAGTCAGTACAAACAATGTACTGGCAAGTGACACTTGTATGGTGGCAGTTTTGAGGAATAAACTCGTGCATCCAACTCCCAAAAACCAAAGTTTGCCAAATGTGTCCACTATACCTACCTACATGTGGTATTTAACCGCCACTCCAAGGAAATTTCTCATGTGCTAGCTTCAAAATTTCAAAATTATCCCTGTTTTGTGCTCCTTTTTTAGCTCATGAGGACGTAAATAGAGAATCTTTATCTCACTTGTTGATTGGACTTTGCACACCTAGACTAGTGTCCTCATCTGTTAATCCAAATGATAGAAGAGCTGGCAGCGGGGTGCCCAGCCCCAAAATTGGTTACTATTAAATTATCTTCACTATCTTTGCCCCTAATTTATGAGTCAAAGCATAATTTTGTAAACAAAAGAGAAAGAGGGATGGCCTTTTGACCCCATTTGTGTCCTTCAATAGGAGCCACTCTTGTAAAGTCTACTTGGATTGTGACGTACTGTATTGTCTGTTTACCATTCATTGAAATAAGCATACACCTCTCTAAAAAATTGTTTTCAATACCTCTGTTTATAAAATAAAAAGCTCTAGCACATGAGTTAATCCCTACTTCCCTCTGAGAAGGGCCTTTCTTTTACTTTCATGTTGAGTATCCATCTTCTAACCTTATGCACCATTACGAGAGCGTAGTTGTCATTCTGAGTATAACGTGCATCAGTCCCAAAAATTATTATTGATTGATTCATGATTTGTTATTACTTGTTCTCAAATTATTTGTATCTAGTCACCACTTGAACTTTGAAGGTGTCCTGGCCTTTATGTTTTGCTCTCACTTTTAAGGACAAGCGGAATACCACTTTGCTATGTTTTCTTTATGCTCGAAACAAACATATAACTTTCAAGTGCATTATTATTTATGATCTTTTATTTGTGTTACTTTTCATGTTGCAAAATGATTGCTAAGTTCCATTGTTAGAATTATATCTATCATGCCTATGTTTAGAGTACTATGATCTCAGCTTACAATTGCTTTTACAAATATGATGATCAAGATTATGTTGGTAGCATGTCACCTCAAAAATTATTTTTGTTATCACTTACCTACTCGAGGACGAGAAGGAGTTAAGCTTGGGGATGCTTGATACGTCTCAAACGTATCTATAATTTTTGATGCTCCATGCTTGTTTTCCATCCAATGCCTTTATGTTTCACATGTTTTCCTTCGTTTTCCGGATGTTTTCTGGACTAACCTATTTCCAAGACGCCACAGAGCCAGTTCTTGTTTTCTACTGTTTTTGGTTTCGGAAAAGTTGTTCTGTAAATATTCTCGGGATTGGACGAAACAAAATCCTAGGACCTTAGAATTCCCGGCACATGAGCGGAGTCCAAAGGATACCCGGAGGGGGGCAATGAGGTGGCCACACCACCTGGCGGCGCGCCCCCTGGCCGTGCCACCACATGGTGTGGGTCCCTCGGGCGCCCGCTACATCGCCCTTTCGCCTATTTATTCCCCCCGATGCAGAAACCCTAAAACATCAAGCCTCCATCCACAAAAAGTTTCGTAGCTCCACCGCCATCGCCGACAAGTTTCGGGGGACATAAATATCTGTTCCGGCGCCCTGCCGGGACGGGGAAGTGCCCCCGGAGCCACCTCCATCAAATCCACCACCATCTTCATCGCGTTTGCCGACTCCCATGATGAGGAGGGAGTAGTTCTTCCCCGGGGCTGAGGGCCCTACCGGTATCTATGTGTTTCATATCTCTCTCCCATGGTGTGATCTTTATGTGATCATGAGCTTTGTAATCTAGTTGAATAAGTAGATGTTACTCTTCATCTGTTATGCTACTCAAGTGGTTTTGTTATTGGGATCTCCATAGACAATTTGATCACGGTGTAAAGGTGACAGTGTGTGCACCGTGTGTATGATTTATATATTTTGTGTTGGGTGACCCTATGAAACTGTGTTGTTTGTATGGAACCATCTAGGCCTCATGGTGACAGTGTGGGTTGCCTAGACGGGGAATGCAACTCTAAGGAGTGCCTTTGTAGCCCTACGCAATTATTAGTGTTTGTTATCCTACCAGAGAGTGGTTCGGAGTAGTATATTGAAGAGATGATATTTATGCATTCTATTATGTTATTATTGCTGAGAGTGTCCACTAGTGAAAGTATGATACCTAGGCCTTGTTTCTAAGCATTGAAACACTGTTTACAATCAAATCTGTTACATGTTTGCTTGTTGCCATTTTTGTTTCAGATTGCTAGTATCACTTGTAATCATCCATATTACTTGTATTTCACTATCTCTTGGCCTAACTAGTGCACCTATACAACTGACAATTGTATTAGGTGTGTCGGGGACACAAGAGACTTCTTGTATCGTAATTTCGGGGTTGCTTGAGAGGGACATCTTTGACCTCTACCTCCCTGAGTTCGATAAACCTTGGGTGACCCACTTAAGGGAAACTTGTTGCTGTTCTACAGACCTCTGCACTTGGAGGCCCAACACTGTCTACAAGAATAGAAGCGTGCATAGACATCAAGCATCTTTTAAAATTACTTTGCCTGGCTAAAAGGCATTAAAGAAAAGCGTTTGTGAGAGGCAACCCACTTTGTTTTATCTTGTTTTCTTTATGTTTTCTTCTGTTTTCTTTAGTTTTCTTTGAGTCCTGGAAGTTGTTACCTCTGTAGAAACCGCTCCTTATCCCTTTTGTTTTCTTGTGTGCCAAAAATTGCCTCTTTTGAAAGAAAGTGCAAGTTCACGTTTTCTGCTATTTTTGTATTTCAGAAAAGCCTTGAAGAAAATATTCGCCAAATGTCCTAAAAAATCACAGAGATTTTTTTCCCGGAACAAAGACGGAGTCCAAAGGAGATCCAGAGAGGAGGTCTAGGGCCACTAGAGAGGGATGGCAGGCGCGCCCCCTAGGCCGCGCCTGGGGGTCATTTGGTGTCCCCCGGCACCTCCTCGTGTCGCCTCTTTGCCTATAAATTGCCTTTAATCCTAAAAACATCGGGGATGGAGAAATTTTCCACGAAAAAAATATAGAGGCGTCGTCGCCTCTAAATTCCAACCTAGTCCTTCAGGATTTCTGCTCTGGCACCCTGCCGGAGAGGGGGATTGTCACCGGAGGCCTCTACATCGCCATGATTGCCTCTGGATAGATGTATGAGTAGTTCATCCCGGGACTGCGGGTCCATAGCAGTAGCTAGATGGTGTTTTGTCCACTTTGTGCCACTATGTTTAGATCTTGTGGGCTGCCTAACATGATCAAGATCACTGTTATGTAATTGGTACATGTTGTGTTTGCTGGAATCCGATGAACCATGAGATTATGATTATTTTGTTCATGTTATATTGAGATGTTTCACTTATACCTTTAAAGAGATTTAATCTTGTCTTGCAATGCTCTCTGGTGTGTATGATTTACTTGGCCAAGTTGTTGTATGCACCTCCAAGAGAGGGTTTATATGCTAGATAGTAGGTTCATGCCTCATTTACATCTGTGCTCGAGTGAAAGAAACGTGATGGGTGGAGGATTTGTTGTTTCCACTAGGGAGAAAACAATGGTTTTCTTGTATATGGATGGGAATTATTTCTTACATTACGTACTATTCTTAATGCATTTATGTTGCACACAAAGCAATCACTTCGTTGCTGCAATTTAATACCAGCGAAATTTGCTGGATAGCTGTCTCAAGGTGGACTTTTAGTAATAGATGTTGACGGACGACAATCTATTTATCTTGACGTGATGCCTACAATACTAGAACCCGTGAACTATATCTCGTCATACTAGTATTGTTATACGTTCAAGATTTGTCAATTGCACAACTGCAATTTGTTTACCCAACATGCTTATTTTTCTTATGAGAGACAACTAGTGAAACTATGCCCCCCGGTCCTATTTTCCTCATTGATTACAACCTTTTTTACTTGCTTTTCATCATCACTTGCTCGCTGTTCCATTTTCACTTAATCTTCTCCAACCATTTGATACTGTTAATTCTCTAGTTTTCAGCAAGACGGGAACATAGACAACCTTCTCAAAAAGTTGGGAGCAAGAGAGAGTTCTAGTTTGTGTGCAGGTCCACGCTTGTTGAAGCACCAGACAACAAGCAACCTATTGAGAGACTTCAAAGTCCTATTGGATTGATAATACCGGTTCCATAATTGGGGAAAAAATACTGCTACACTGCATCATACCTTTCTCTTGGGGTCTCCCAATGAACGTGTGCTCCATGTCAACAAGCAAGATTTTTTATGGTGCCGTTGCCAGCAACTTCAATCTTTCAGCTAGGTGAGTTACGCATTTCCACTTTCTATGTTTTTTTGTTCTTTCTTAGTTTACTTTTATATAGATTCATTCTCCTTATATCAAAATGTTGGTGTCCCGCCTTTGGGGGGTCCCCTAGCGACCGGTTTCATGGGCCACACCCACGACAGGCGGCTGCGACTAAAGAAGTGGAGGAGCCACCGGGTGCCATATCATGAAGAAAAAATGAGACCCACTCCCGTGGGAAGGCGACCCAGGGCCAAGGAGTTGCCAGGGGGTCGGAGGTGCCCCCATCCAGACTCTCGTCGGGGAAACCCATTAGGGTTCTGCCCCGGGGAGGTGAAGCAATCCTACCACCTCCCACGTTAATGATGAGGAACGTGACATGCGGCGTCTCGCTTAGCATAAGGGAATGTGCACGTGGTTGGCGGTTTCTGTTCCCACACCACGTATCCTCATCGGCAGAAGAACAACAGACACGTGTGGGCCTCGCATCAGGATAATTGTGGTGACCACTTGAGATAAAAGGAGGACCTTCCCAGGAGAGAGGGGCAATATGGTTAAAGAAAGAGAGGAGACATTGGCAAAGGAGAGAAAATAGTGAGCAAGGGAACCTTGGAAGCCTAGGCCTTCTGGGGACTAGTCAATTTTACTCCATTATAATCCATATACCTACTATAATTCAAGATTAGACTTGCAGAACGTAGGGATCCATCTCGCGATGGCCTGTACCTGAGTAAAAACCATGTTCAAGTGCCCCGTGTTGTTCTCTCTCCCTTATCCACCTTAGATCTGGTGACGCAGGAGTCTCCCCGCGCCCATATGGCGAACAAATCAGGGATTGGACGTCGGCCTCTCCCGGTGTCCGCGTTTCGACACGCGACACAAAATCCAAATTAAAAAAGATAGTTTTTTAGTTTCTAGTCTTTTTCTTTCTTTGTAAGTTTGCTTTTATCTTTGTTTTATTAGCATGTCTAGCTCTAATCGTTTTGTTATATCACCTGAAGCTGAGGTCATCACCTTTAGAAAAAGAGGTGGGTAAAGTTTAAAATATGCTTTCTAGAGAAATAATGATGCTCAAAATAAGTGTACCAAAAAGCAAGCCACCACTATCCTTCTTAGAAATTTTTATGTGGGTGTTAAAAATTGGTATAGATATATCCTTGGCACGTTAATGAGTGGAAACTTCTTAGGGGCTCACACTTTGGAGGCTCTTGATGTTATTGAAATCTTAGTGAAAATCCGCCTATTGATGAAATTTAAATTGAGATTACTTTGGAACATGTTTTAGATAGGTTGGATGTTATGGAGAACAATATATCTAATATTCAGAAGAAAAATGAGATAGATAAAAAGTTTATTGATCATATGGATAAGATAGATGGCGTTGTAAATAATATTTCTAAGAGGATTAGAATTGTTTGAACTATAAAGGCTAGTGAGAATCAACCATCTATAATAGACAAAATTGATGAGGTTATAGAAACTTTGGGAGCCACTTTGTCATCATTCAAGACTAAAAAAATGGAAGCTATGGTAGGAAATAAACCTAAGTTCATGTATGTTCCTAAGAAGCCATAACCAAAAACTAATTCATCCCTCAATAGGGAAGGAATTTCTAAAATTGTGGGGGAAGTGCCTAATTTGAGAAAAACTAAAAGTGATCATCTTATTGATAAAAGCATCCTTGATTCTCCTAGCAATTTGGACCAATTTAATTCAGAAAGTCCTCCTAGAAGGACTAGTTTCACTATTGAAGAAACTTTTGATGATCTTGATGATGGTCTTATTGATAATACTTGATTCCTCCTTTATGCCTAGCTAAAAGGAGTTAAAGAAAATCTCTTGCGGGAGGCAACCCACCTTGTTTTATTTATGGTTTCTTTTGTTTTCTCTGAGTCTTGTAAGTTGTTTCATGTGTAGCAACCACTTCTTATCTCTTTTGTTTTGTTTGTGTGCCAAAAATTGCCTCTTTTAAAAGAAAGTTCAAGTTGTTGTTTTCTGTCCAGATTTTTGCGCTTCACCAAAAAGTTCGTATCTCTCAGCCAGAGTGCGAGAGAATTATGAAAAAATGGGCGCATGCCTTTTATTAGTTGAACATTTTCTGATTTGAGTCACTGAAGTGCCTTAAAGAATGGACAAAAGCTCAAGCTTGCGGATGGCCAATGGCCCCCCCAATAAATATCCCCGAATGAAGATTATGCGAAGTTTTGTGTGAAGTAAGTTTTCAAGTGCATGGACATGAGTATGATATGAGAAGATAAAGAATGGACAAAAGCTCAAGCTTGCGGATGACCAATGGCCCCCCAATAAATATCCAAGAAGTACAAGCGTCAAGCTTGGGGATGCCCAAGGCATCCCCTTCTTCATCAACAATATTATCAGGTCAACTTTCAAGACACTAAATTTTTATTGCTTCACATACTATGTGCTATTCTTGGAGCGCCATTTTATTTTGCTTTCAGTTTTGTTTTTCTTTGCTTTATTTTCATAGCTATGATTGATCCTATGATTCTTGTTTGGGAGATAGACACGCTCCGCTTTTTCATAGAACACTCTAGTTTTCACTCTTATTGTTTTGTCAGTGTTCAGTTTTTGCTACTATTGTTTTTAGCTCTTGTTTTCCTTGCTTATTTTGTTCACAGCTTGTTAGTTTTCTTAATTTATTTATGATTAGCTCTTTGGTCTTTAGTTAATACTTTTTAAGAGAGTTGTTCCAAATATTTTAATTGGTGTTAGTTGGAACGGGAAAATGTCATGCATGTGGTAGTGGTATGAGAAAAACTACATAATCTTGTAGATCATTAAATTGTTTCACTTGAATCATTGTTGTGGTTTTGAGATATTAATGTGCTTAATGGGTAAACTTGCTGGTTTATTAAAGTAAAAATAATAATTAATGGTTGGTCTAAAATATTGAAACTATGCCATACTTGGATAATCAATTGAAAGGACAATCGTATATGACTTCCAATATGGATAGCAGCCATGATAATTTTTGTTACGCGCTACTGTCGGTGTAGCAAACAATGACTTGTCGCTGCCACGAACCCCCTGGGAGTGATATTAACTATGTCTTGTAAGATCATACTGCTAGTTGGAATCTTTTAACTTGTGAGTTCTTTTTTATTCAAGTTAAGTTGGAGTTTTCTAGCACTTCCACCAATCATATTTGCTAGCCTCTACAGTGATGTGCATTGCTCTTTCTCACGTCGACAGTAGGCACATACTTAGTTAGTACATCCAAACCCCGTGGGAGGATTTCATCATGTTCTCCTACACATAAGCCGATATATCTTCCTCAAAACAGCCACCATACCTATCTACCATGACATTTCCATAGCCGCTCCAAAATATATTGCCATACAACATCCATCTACTTTATGTGACTTGATGTTGTGCTTCATTGTTATATTGCATTCAGTTTGATACATCAGAGTTATTTTATTATGAGTTATGAGTACTAAAAGTGTGATGATTCATTGTAATATAGAGTGTTGCCCTACCGGTGAGGATTTAAATGAGTCCAAAGAGACCATCATAAAAGAGTCCAAAGCGGCCACCAAAAAATATCTTAAAAAGGGCAAATGAGAGAAAATATAAAAGATACATGGAGGCCACCATAAAAAAAAAATAGGGGGGCAGCGTTACTATCCTTTATTCCACACTTATGCTTATGCTTAGCACCTATACTTCAGTTTGGAGAGATTTTTCATATTGTTACTTGTATAACTATGTGGGGATTCATACATTATAGAACTTGGCTTGTATATTCCAATGATGAGACTCCTTAAAAGTGTTTTAGGTCTTCATGAGCAAACAAGTTGGATGCACCCCTGCTAGTTCCATTGGAGAGTTTTCATACACTTATAGCTCTATGTCCATCCGTTGTGTGGCAATACTCCTTGGTTAGCTTCGATTATAAGACTTCCTCTTGTCTAATGATCACTTTCAGCTATGTAAGAATTTCTTCCATTGACCATCCAAACCTCCATAATGTTCTCTTAGCCATAACATTCTGGTTCTAGGAACTAATGCTAAACGCTTACTCGTTTTAGTGCGCAAACAACAAGATGATTTTCTACGTGCCTATTGTTATCACTTGACTTGATCCTAACAAAAATTGTTGTGAGTGTTTGACGCATTGGATGATTATATTATTGTTCTTGATGCTTAAATCATCTTTATTATACTTTGCATGGTTAATTGTTTTTTAGTATTGGTTCACTGAAAGTTTTTTACTTCATTTTTCCTAATGGTTTATACATTACTCATTTGATGTCAACTATAAACCACAACTATTGTTCATTTGATTCTAGTTTATATACTTTGCATTATTATCTGATCAAGATTATGTTGGTAGCATGTCACTTTAAAAATATTTTGTTAACACTTACCTACTCGAGGATGAGCATGAGTTAAGCTTGAGGATGTTGATACGTTGATGCTAAATGCTTTGTTTTCTACATGTTTCCCCATGTTTTCCTATGTTTTCTTATGTTGTCTATAATTTATTGGACTAACCTATTAATCTAGTGCCCAGTGCTAGTTTCTATTTCTTTTGTCTGTACATTGCAGAAAAGGTCCATAAATGAAAGTCTCGGAATGAGCTGAAAATTTACGAGGAATTTTTGTTCACATGAAGACTCCCGGAGCCAGAAGGGCACTTGGAGGTAGGCCCCTAGGACACCAGAGGGGTGCTAGGCGCGCCCATGGCCACACCTTGGGGTCATATGGTGGCCCTGGCCATCGCCTCCCGTCGCCTCTTCGCCCATAAATACCCCCTTGACCTAAAACGGAAGACCCTCAGAGGATTTTTCCAGAAACGCGTCCGAACTCCACCGCCATCCAAAATCCTAATTCGGGGGACAAAAGTCTCTGTTCTGGCACTCTGTCGGGACGCGGAAGTGTCTCCGGAGCCATCTTCATCGATGTTGCTGCCTCCCACGATGATGCGGGAGTAGTCCCTCCGTGGGGTTGGGGGCTCGTGCTAATAAATATGTGGTTATATCTCTCTCCCATGGTGTGATCTTCATGTGATCACGATCTATGCTATTATATTTGAATTCTATGATGTTTCCCTTTCTTTATTTAATGGATTGCTCAAGTTTTTATCTAGTATAATCTTTCGAAGTCACCTTTGTCCCACGATGCCACGGTGAGAGTGCGGATGCCGCGTGTGACTCTATGGATCATGGATTATAGTGATACTTACCATGAACTTGTTCTTATTTTGTTGGATTGAATTATGGAATCATGAGGTTTTTTGATGTTTGCGTTCAGTATAATCTCTATAGTGACAAGGTGATAGTGCGGGTGTTGTGGATGTATTAGAAATATACTATTCAAGAGATAGGTTGTGTTGTTCTTTAGTACTATCTTTGGTTGATCAAAGTGATAGAGTTGGGGTTTCTATAGATGTGGAACATAAACTTTAAGATGTGCTTGTGTAGCCCTACATGATTCTCATCCTATTTGATCCATTAGGAGCGATTTCCGAGTAACGTCCATCATGCATAGTGTTAGAGGAAATATCATGTGTTTAATTATGTTAATATTGCTGAGAGTTACCACTAGTGAAAGTATGATCTCTAGACCTTGTTTTCTACCATTGCTACACTGTTTCTCTCAGTTTTATTACTACATGTTACCTTGCTGCCATTATTATTTCATATCACACATATCATCTCTTTCATTTCATATTTCACCACTTTCATTGTCTCTTCGTCGGATCCATGCATCTATATAATTACTATTGTACGTGTGTTGAAGGCGCAAAAGAATCATCCATCACCATGTCAACAACTTATTTTATGGCGTCGTTTATTACTAAAATATTTTATTAAGTGCTTCTTAGATGTGGCTGAATGGACAACTCAGCTGCTAAGGATTATAGGTATTCTTTGACTCCCCTTGTGTTGAATCAAGAAATTGGGTTACACTTACACTTGAAGACTGTTGCGATACCCTGCACTTGTGGGTTATCAACGACATTTATGTCGGCTGACAATGACGTCATTTTCATTGGGTGAATGAGACGATGGACATATCCAACATAAATATTGCAACATGATCGTGTCACGAAGTTCACCGTTCTAGTATTTAGGAAATATAGTATCCTAATCCTTAGACCGTGAGATCATATTTAATCATTATCACCAGAGACTGCTTAGATTGTGTCAAACGTCACACTGTAACAAGGTGATTACAAAGGTTTACATCAGGTATCCCAAAGGGATGGGTTGAGACATATGTATCAAGAGCATGATTTGTTTATCCGTGTGACCGAGACATACATTGGGTCCACTCGGTGAGATTATATCCATAAAGGTGCGCATCGTATGACTAGGTCATAAGGGATGGAAGATCACGATAACGAGTTAAACAGCTCTTGTCGGTAACGATATTGAACATGGCATGGAGATGTCAATGATCAGATCTTGGAAAATACATGTATAAAACTTAGCAAAAGGAATAGATATCCGTGTTATGGTTCAATGACATTTATCTTTTGGTTTGGCTGTTGAACTTTATTTATAAAGCGGGACGAAAGCCTATTTCGAGAACTATAGTACGTCCAATGGCCACTGATATAGTGGTCTAAGATCTTATGGGATTATGGGTTGCAGCTCACCGCAGCCATCTTCAAGCTATCATTGTGCCAGAACTTGTTGAAGCTCATGCGGTGCGAATGGCTCTCTCCTTCACACAAGACAAAGGCATGGGCAACATGATTGTGGTGACTGACTGCCTCTTGATGGTTCAACACATTGCTTCGAAGGAAAGGGACCACTCTCTTTGTGGACCTGTCATTCAGGACATAAAGATTTGGCTCCTCCCTTCTCGTCTTGTTCGGTTATTCATGTTCAACGCGAGCAAAATGTTGATGCGCATATATTAGCTCGTTCTAGTAAGTCTAGTGGTTGTCGTGTGGCATGGTGTGCCCCAAGAATCGATCCGAGAAACTATTTGTATTGACATTATTCCTCGGTGATTAATAAAACAAACAAATTCCCTAAAAAAAAACTATACTGCGTCATGGTAGTGTGACTAAGGCTTCAAAGGATAGGAGACGCTACGGTGATATGTCGAAACACCGACTATTTTGGAGGCACTATTGTGTTGTGAGGCGCTTGCCCTTGCAAGACCTCCAACTTCATAAAGTCTCCACTGCTTGCAATGCCTCCGAATGTTAGATACAGTGACAAATGTCAATGATGGCATTTGTGCGGCTACAACTTGGTTCTTGCTAAAACTCCTAGAATAAAGAAGACATTTTAATCATGAATGGTGAGTTCTGAATAGAGAAGCGCATAATCTAGGTCGTAGTGCAATGTCATCATAGCGTAGTCGTTATGCATGGTTCTTGGAGGTTTGAGATGTACGGTGGAACCATAAACTTTCGAATGACTAGGCAAATAATATTAAAATGTCATTTTTTCTGATAAAATCACTATACAAAAAGCATGAAACACTGTCTTTGTAGCGCCGTTAAGCATGGGCAACCATCGAGTCTAGAGGGGCACTAGGTCCTCCCATGCCTATTGTACCTTTAATTGTTAGTCAATAAAAGACCACTTATTACTAAAGAAAACTATATTGTTTGCTTAGATACTTTCTCGTGTTGTCATGGCTGGGCAGCGAACAAAATAAACTTGAGTACACCCTCCGTTCCTGAGAAGTCTGCTGTCGCTCGCCGGAAGCGAGAGATCGAGCTTCCTGGGCTCCATCCTCGGCGATCAGCGCCTCGAGGACTCCGGCGACTCGGTGGCGGAGAAAGCTCTGGATGCGATTGCTTTTTAATTTTTACCCAAGGGTCTGTTCTGTAAAATTCCAGGTCCTTTTTTCGAATTCTCTGGTCTATAGGGCTGTGAATGCAAAGGACCTGGAAACTTCTTGTATCAGCCACGTGTTATGAATGCAGCAACGGCACCTAGGTGCCACCACTTGTACAAAAAAAAAGACTAGATTTCTCGTTAGATACACCATAAAATATTCATATTTAAAGATAATATAAAGTTTGAAAATAACATCTTTAGCTAGGTTATAAATTATTCCTATTAATAGTAATCTTGAGTAAGGACTATATGATAAATAATATAAAATTTGACCAAATTTATAGAATCAACTATCAAATCCACAATGCCAAATGAATATCATCAGATGTGTCATGAACTAATTTTTTATATTATATCTACACATTATTTTAGTTGTCCATATTTTTCATATGAACTTGATCTAACTTTACATTGTTTGCATTTGGACGATTTTATACGTTTTCTTTGAGAGCTCATGTAAGAAAGTGATTATAGCTGGCTCGACTTATAAATAGTTTATATTTTTGCAGCAATCTCACGGAAATCATTTTATTATTTTGTTCTTATATGAGTCTAAAATTTCAATCCGGAGACTAGCAAAACGATGAGTATAAACATCGAGATGGCTCATGTGTTCGTTTTTGCACATGGTTGAGCAAGCCATCCGCTCATAAAAATATTAATGAAGGTTGACCATAAAAACTTACAACTACACCCGTCCTCGTATAGTTTGGTTGGTCCCAAGGTGAGTTTATTACCACTACTCCCTCCGTCCTGGTGTATATGACACATATATCAACTCTCTAGATCCTAGGTATTCATTCATTGGGATTTAAACATTACATGCATTGGTGGAGAGAGGTGAAGAGAGCCAACATGCCACTAATTAGAAGAGAATTAATGCAAAATATACCTAATAGATGAGACGGCATGTTTTTGATATTGTGCCCTATACACCAGGACGTAGGGAGTACAAAATTTAACCTCCACATAAATGCAACTGGAGTCGATGACATAATATAGCTCGAGCCTGGATTTTCCCCGGTCGAAAACTCCAAAGTTGGTCGTATTTTGTTCAAATTCAGAAGTGAATTTTGTGCTCTCTAGAGCGCATGTTCCCTCTATTTTAGAAAATTCAGAGTTTGAGTTAAAAAGTTAAAATCCAAAAAGGAATATTAGAATCGATCACGTGCCATCAATTTTCCGTGGATTTTTTTTATTTCTCAGTTAAAAAGTAGAATATACTTTTAGTTTCTAAAAGGTAGGATTGTTATTTTTACATCACTCATAAATTAATTGAAATTTTTTAGAAACTTTTTTTAGGAACTGCAAGAATGCACGCCTTATCTTTTATAGACATAGATAGAATGGCGAGAATCTACGACAAACACACAAAGACTACTATCCAGCAAAACAACTACTCTCATAAAACCCCACACTCTTCCACAACTAAGAGACATTTTTTAGAAAATTGAATTCTAAAAACGTGGTTGAGCCATTTGCATGTCATATTTTTCTGATTTTGGTTGAATGCAAAATTATTTTTCAAAAGGCCCATTGCTCGCGGCACGCTTCAAAGTCTCCTCCCTTTTTACAGCCTGAATTTCAATTACACCGTAGTCTTATCTTTATAGAAAAAAAGCAGGGTCCAGATGCTATAGATTTTTTTTAGCCAAAATACACTGTGGAGTAGAGTTTGTTGGTGACCCGGACCGGTTCGAGCCGGTCGAATGGACGCCTTCGTTTTAACTCCGACCCTGCCAGCCTGCCACCGATGCGCCTAGAACATCCTCACCCGACGAGCAGTCGTCCACCAGGTCTAGGGTTTCTTCTCCTGACGAGCAACAGGCCACGCGAAGCCGGTAGGTGGCGCTCCTGATCCCTTTTCCTCCTCACCCCCTACAAGCACGAACCCATCCGGATCTCCCCGCTGGCTCTCTCATCTGCTTCGCCTCGTCGCAGGTAGATACTAGCACCAGCGTTGATGGCGGCGGCGGCACCGGCGGACCCGAAGGCGGAGGCCGCCAAGATGGACCTCCTCGAGGACGACGACGAGTTCGAGGAGTTCGAGATCGACCAAGGTATGCACCCCCGCTACTCCCTCTCCCCGCTATGCTGCGCCTATATTGTTAGGTGAACACGGGCCGATTGGACATAGCTTGCTTGCGTCGGGATGTCGATCTGGGCGAGTAGGTTTGGGGTTGATGCGAAACACGTTCGGTTGTATCACTCTCCCCACGCCTCTTTCAAGATAAGCCATAGGAGAGGTTCGCGTGAAATTAAGGGCGAATCAGTATGTACTGGATTGTTGCCGATGTGGATTTTAGGAAGCCTGAGACAACTCATGCCATCGTTAGTATATCATGTGCTCTGATAATCTGATTTACCTGACTTAGTATTCATCTTCGCTACTGCTTGCTGAGTGAGTAATTCGCATGGTGTAATGGGTGCCGTTTGAGAATGTTTTTCGTCACAATGTTCATGATTTGCTCCTTTAGGTAAATATTCGGCATGCACGACGGTGTTTAGCTGCAGTTGTGACTTGCAGTGGTTTTGAACCCTAGGGTTAAAATTACGTTTGGGCATCTTCTCCCGTGAGAACATTAATCTTCAATCCCTGTTTCTTCAGTCTTGACATGATTGCCAAAAACTGCATGATTAGAATGACTAACCCCTGAAGATTGAAATGATATTAGAAAATAAACCCATTGCCGTTGGTTGGCGAGCAATTGATTACAAATTCATAAAATCTTATTTTTATAGTTTGGTGTATTGAGTTTTTGAGAGGCCATGTCTGAATGTTATAAGTTAACATGCCATGTCAATATCCAGAAATAGTGTCTGCAGTTGTACTATTCAGGTAGATGGACAATGGGAAAAGACATGATACGATGAAATGTATCAGTGTACATATTTATGGGGCCTTCATTGTGTAATGTATGATCTATGTAAACCTTTATCCCCTTTCTCATTAGCTGTTTGTGTGCATACTTGTGTTGATGCACAAACTTGTTTCTACATCCTGTTATGTTGGCCTTGTGGTTTAGAGATCATTAAAGATGGTATGTTGAAGGCGCAAATAAATGAATACTATTAAAATTGTAATTTGCCTTCTGGAATGGGAGGAAGACGATTGAGATCATCATGGCCAAAACCGCTCTCATCATTATTCTTAGATCTAACTATACCTATTTTTTGATTTGTGCCTATACCAGATACTTTGGTTAAATTAAGGTTTTCAGTTCCACTCTTATTGTTTTTAAGTTTACGAATAGTCCACTAAAACCAGTCTTAAATGTGTAATGCCCACTAAAGTAGTATGAAACATACTTCCCCAGCTCAAAAGTAATTGAAGTTCTAGGTTTGTCCTAAGTCGAAATAATCTAAGCTTGACCTGATTTAAAGAAAAATGTGTCATCTACAACATCAAGTCTATATAGTATGAAAACATGTTATATGATGAACCCAATAAAACTAAATTGATGCCATAGATGATGTATATGATTTCCGCTGCCTGCCTACCTATATCCCCTTAGACCAGTAGGCCTCACCAATGGTTGACTATTCGCCTAGCTGGTGGCTACTAACTAGATTTGTGGACTTGAAAACATTGTCCTTCATGTGTAAGTGACCTTTTATGCGACATATGGACTGCTGTATGTAGTACACTTGTCATCGTACAGTTGGTTATTTCATGAGGTAAATGATAGTGGTGTAGTTGTTTGTTTCATTTCGTGCTTCTATCTATTGAATGTGTACACTTAGTTGCATCAGTGTGTTCAGTAATTTAGTTCACACAGGTTAAAAAAATATATAAACTGAACTTCTGAATTTTGCTAGGACACGGTATAATACTCTCTGTGTTGCTAATTTGGCTTCCTTTTTTCCTAGCTACTACGGGTATTTATGATAGCACTTCCTGGAAGTTGTGGCTCGCAGTTGAATTTGTCACCTCTTGTATCTTCTTGGCTTGTGATATGAGTGACTTCAGTGATTGTGTGTTGCTTTGTGGTTGCACATGTTCTGATGTGTAACAGTTCTTTCTGCCTATCTGTTTGACTTTCTCGTCATAATGTTCTTACATAATTTAGCAACATGTATGTATGTATTGAATCTTGTACTATTCATAGCGATGAAATTTTGCATCTAGTTAAACTACATTTTCTTGTCATTTGTAGAATGGGATGACAAGGAAGATGGTAACGAAGCTGTCCAGCAATGGGAGGACGACTGGGATGATGATGATGTGAACGATGATTTCTCGCTGCAGCTGAGGAAAGAGCTGGAGGAAGGCAGCGCTCAGAAGAACTAAAACTACTACCCAAGCAATGTCAAGCTCTCGTATACCACCTATCTTCGTCCAGGCACTGTGTGCCCATTGCTTTCTGAACTGCGACAGCTTTGTATCGTACATGTAGTCCTGTGGCTGTGAGCAAGCTTAACTTTCTCGTGGACATGCAGCATATATCCCATAAGATCTTTTTCCTAGCACTGCATCGGCCTATTGAACTTGCAAATACGTACTTATGCTTCTATCAAACGTGGGCCAGTTGGTGACGCTGACAGAATTCTGTCTCTTGTTATCGGGTGCTACACTGTGGGGTATAATGACAGCCACGAGAACTGGATGAGATTCACAAACCGTAAATAAACCCATCGAATACTTACTTTACGTGACGCTCCCCCAATATTTCTTCTCGATCGTAGTGAAAGCTCAGTTCTCACGGTGGGATTCTGCTTCGTGCAACCTTCAAGTAGAGATGTACTACTTTTTTGAGGGACGTAGAGATGCAGGGCGGCTCTTTTCAGGTAACTGTGTCCACGGTTAATCCACAAGCGTGAAAGTCTAACGTGGGCCCAACTCTCATCCCTTATCTCTCGAGAGTCCACATATGTCGGAATTTCGTCCGTGGCTACGGGTAACCGTAAACTAGCAGTGCCTGTAGAGATGATACTTACTGTTTCAAATAACAGTAGTTGAGGAGAGAATACTTTCTTCGAAAAAATAATGTTTCATTGATACAATCTAAAATAAGAAAATATGGTGTGGTACTTGGTTGGGACGTTGAATACTTGAATATATATCATATCTCACAAACAATTGTAGTGTTTTAGTAACGTGGTAGACTGTAAAATAAAGAGCGAGTCCACACTATTGTAGAGTTTGAGGGTGTGTTTGGTAGCAGGGGCGGAGCCAGGATTTAGATATAGGAGGGGCGAGCCATTGAAGGTCGCAAGTGAAGTACTTCTATCGTTTATCAAGATATCAAGCCAGAAATAAAAAACGACATTTCCATGTATTTGCCAAAAGAATGACATGAATATATGTTATCTCTATCTCAAATCATATAACGTAAGTATTTAATAAAACAGACACAAAACTACCGTTTAAGAATTCAGACATAGATCTACTACTATTGTCAACACTTGGATATGAAATTTCAGCGGCACGCCAGATTGGAGGTTTAAACAATTGGCTTGAAAAACAATTTATTATATTCATCTTTTTAGGAACTAGTATATCCATTTTCTTCATTTGTTACTAAAAAAATATTGGAAAAATTAAACAAGAGGGAACTGATCACGTAAGCACGTACATGTGTGTATGCTGTCTGTACATGATTGATAATTCGGTGGTGATTTAATGGGACATACCCATGTCGCAAATGATACGGCGTCCGGGTAACGAAGATCATCGGCGTTGCCATATCCGCCGCTACTCACCGGCCATCTGCCATCCAAGTTTGGCTGTTTTCGAGCGAGAACAGCATTAGGGCAGCCAGATCGATTGTATTGTGATGTTTGAGAGGCGAGATGAGACGTCGATTTCTGGCCTAGGAAGTTAGCTAGATGGGTTGTTGCCTATTGATTGCTGGGGCTGGGTGTGTAAGACAGACTTCCGCTAGCTTTGGGTTTAAATACTAAGAGAAATACATAGTTATGAGCAGCTATTAGCATGTATATACCAGTATTATACGATTAGTATATATGCTGCAATATGTTAGGGGGGCGAACCATTGAGGGGGGTCTGACCCTGCTAGCCCCCCTTGTCTCCGCCCCTGTTTGGTAGCCCGGTTCACTCCAACATGAGTTTTTCAACTGGGCCAAACTGAGGTCATTTGGGTTGGGCTGAGAGTTTGCTGTGTGTGGGGAGCAGCTCGCCGGCGGTGGCGCTCCGGTCATCCAAGGCCAGGCGAGGAGGAGCCATTGGGCGGCGTCGTAACTCGGCGCTGGGTGGCGTCGCGGGCCCTTGGAGCAGCGACGAGCTATGTATTCGGCGCAGCGACAGGCCCTGTGTGCGCCGGCGACCGGGATGAGCAATGTGCGGGGCGAGAGTGCACATTTTCGATGCGACCGGAGGTGCGGGGCGGCAGTGCAGGGCGGCGGTGTGGGACTAACAGCTCAGTGCAGAACCGCCGCCGGTGCAGGGCGCTCGCGCGGGTGGGTCTTGAGAAGGGAAAGAGAAAGGGGGAAATGAGGAGGAAATTCACGTGGGGCTAGGTGTCGCGAGCTAGATGGGGCCCATGCGTAGGAATGTTTTATGTATGAGCTCAGTCTGAGGTGCAAAACTCGATTTCAGCTTCTCACCTCGGCAGGGTTGAGAGTCATTTTCGGGGCAAGGTGGGCATAACCCAGATGACAAATACGGGCTACCAAATACACGGAAGTGGAGTGAGGTGAGAATTTTTGAGACCACCGAGTCTACCAAACACAGCCTGAGCAATGTGGTAGACTGGCAGTACAACATGTATAAGGGGTCTTTGCCTGATTATATTCATGAAACTCAGCAAGCTTTTGTTCAGGGTCGTAGGATTTCTAACAATGTTGCCCTAGCTCAGGAAATCACCCATTACTTTCAATTATCTTCTTGGAAACACAAAGCTTTCATGATAAAACTTGATCTTGCAAAAGCTTTTGACATAATTGAGTGAGATTTTATTGCTAGAGCTCTTGAACAAAAAGGGTTGAATGCTCATTTCATTAATCTTGTTCGTACATGCATCTCAACTGCTACGTTTTCAGTGCAAATTAATGGACAACTTTTTGGACACTTCCGTACCAGTCGTGGCATCACACAAGGTTGCCCTTTGTCGTCGATCTTATTCTTCCTTGCAGCTAATGAGTTGTCGTTTTCCATGCACCGGGCATTGGAAACGGATAACATTGAAGGAATTAAATTGGGGCCTGGCTGTCCACCTATACACTCTCTCATGTTTGCGGATGATCTAATTGTGTGTGGTTCAGCCTCCAACCATGATGCACAGAACATTGCTCAGATATTTAATCATTTCTGTAATCTCTCGGTACAAACACCAAACTGGACGATATTGCTGCTATCAAAAGGATTTTTCCTGCTGTTGAGATGAATTCATCTACTGTCCACCTTGGCCACCCTCTCATTCTTCCAGGAAAAAATAGATCTGCTGCTTATACCTTTTTGGTGGACAGGTTTAAGATGAAACTGACAGCTTACAAAGCCAACAAGCTTTACATGCTGGTAGCCTCACTCTTATTAAATCAGTTTTTGCTTCTATTCCTGTATACTACATGTCCACCATTTTACTTAGCAAAAAGATTCTCTCCAAGCTTACTTCTATAGTTCGCAAGTTTTGGTGGACAAACATACAACATGATGACAATACTAAACCTTTGTGCTTCAGAGTCTGGCATGATATTTGTAGGCCACTCCATGAAGGTGGGCTAGGTATTAGAGATCTGTTCATCATGAATAGGGCTCTGCTCGCTATGTCTATTTGGAGAATGCTAAAAGAACCTGGTTCCTTATTGGCACGTGTGTTCAAATCCAAATATTTTCCTGATACTAACATTTGGAGAGCTAATCTTTCACTTCCAAAATCTGGCTTTTGGTCTTCGGTTTTAAATGTCCTGCCACAGATGGAGACTTCCTGTCATCTCCAAATTGCAAAAGGGAATTCAAACATCTGGTCATCCCCATGGTGTGAGGATTGGAAGAAGATCTATGACCATCTTATCTCTCAACCAGGTACAAATTGTCCCGGCACGGTTAGTGATCTATGGCAACAAAACTCGATATGCTGGGACAATCAAAAAATCTCTTTGCATTTTGATGATCATATGAGGAATAAGATTTTGCAGGTTCCAATTATTGATGCTGAGTTTGATGATGAGCTTTGCTGGAAGCATACTCCAAGTGGCCAGTGCACAACAAAAAGCGCGTACAAAACTTTTCTGCAGGACCAGGCCATTGTTACAACAAGTACGAGGCAATGTTTGACACAGGTGAAAAAGGACATTCTTATGCTGGCATGGAAAAGTTCCAGCCTTCCTCCGAGAATTAAAACCTTTGCTTGGAGACTGATCCGGATGGCGCTTGCTTCAGGTTCGAGAGCTTCTCGTTTTTTGGCCCATATTAAAAATGAATGCATTAGATGTGGACTTTTAGAGACGGATATTCATTTGTTTTTTCATTGCTCCTTTGGTAGAGCAGTGTGGTTTGCTTCTCCGTTGGGTTTTAGAACTGATAATTTCGACTCATCTTCGTACCCTTCCAATGTTATCCCGTCGTTGCTTGCTAGCTCACATCCTTAAGTTTCTGTTCAAAGTATTTTTGCAATCCTTTGGATGCTCTGGAAAGCTCGTAATGATCTGCTCTTCAATAAAAAATCTTGGCCAGTTTCGCAGGTTCTTTCTGCAGGTAAAGACGTACAAGAAGCATTGGGAGTTGTCACCACGACCAGACCATGCAGAAGTGCCTTTCTCTATGCCTGCAGGTCCTGTTGCCTTATGTGATGCAGCTTTTAACCCGGCGATTGAAGCGAATACTGCTGGGTTTGGAATCTTCTTGCATGACCCTGTCAGGAAGATCAAGCTCTCCATTTCTGTTGTTTCCTCGCCTACTTCTTCAGTGTTGCAGGCTGAAGCGCAAGCCCTTCTCTTGGCTGTCCAGGTGGTGCAAGCGTTGGACCGGTCCAGTGTCTCATTCTTCTCGGACAACAAGGTTCTGGTTGGCGCAGCAATGACAGATAACTTGCTTGCTGGGACGAGCCACTGGTCAATCAGGCCATGTCTCGCTGATATTTCCAATCACATTAGGCGCCAAAACAAGGTGGCACACACCCTGGCCAAGCGTGCCTTCCGGGATCGATCTAATGCTCAGAGTTCGTTTAGATGTAAATCGAACTTGTTGTTTGCTTCTCTTTGCTCTTCCAGGACAAAGCCCTTTGTAACCCCAGTCTTCTGACTGCTAGACTATAGACGGTCCACTGCTTGGGATGTACCTCCTACGGAAAATAATTATATGAGACATGGTCTATAAATTTAGACCCGTGGACCAACTTCAGCAATTGACACGTGGCTAGAAAATAGAGAAAAAACAAAATCCGGTTATCTATTTTCAGATCTAAACTGATTTCTGGCCACGTGTCACTTGCTGAAGTTGGTCCACGGGGTAAATTTGTAGACCAGGTCTCATATAATTATTCTGGTCGGCTTCAGACAACTTGATGGTGTTAAATAAAAGTTTGTATGCATGCGACACTTTTATCTGTACTAGGAAAATAAAGTGAGTCCACACTATTGTAAAGTTTCTCACTAGTAAGAGGATGATTGATTCGATGTAGATATTTTGCGTGTATACAGTTGTTAAGTTTATTTTTTACGCAAAACCATGTGCAACATATTTTAAAAGAGAGGGAGGCTGTGAGAGATCGGTCGTGAGGAGTGAACCGTTTGGCAATGGAGTAAAATATGGTATGGATTGCATCGGACAGGCATGTGCTCCCGCTCTTTGAGATGGAGTCACAACTTACGTGGAAAGGACTGGACGTCACATGGTAGGAGTAAAATATTTGAATCACTACAAAATATGTGTTCCCTTCTTCTACCAAAAGAATTCTATGTTTTCTCCATCCGAATTTGGCCTTTTCTCGCGCAACTTTCTTTTTGAGGAATCTTCCGCTAAATTCAATTCTGAAATTAAAATTTCTGGTTGGTGTAGGCCCAAGAGACTGAGAAGCTGGTCAAATGCCCGAGATATTTGTTTTCCGTACTCTTCACCTCACGCCGCTGCTGAGTAGCTCGCCGGCGGAATCACCGTCTCCACCGCGCGTGACGCTACCTCTCGATCGACCGAATCCCATTCGCCTCCGCAGCGGCCATGAGTTGCGCGGCGGCGTGGGCTCCGCCCTCCGGTCTCGGCCGCAACTCCGGCACCTCCTCGTCACCCCTCCCCGTTGGCAGGCGACGGGGGAGAGTTTCCTACACCTTCCGTGCCTGTGCCAGCGCTGGGGACGCCGATGAAGACAGCGGACTGCGGATGGTGCTCCACGATTCCCTCGACGCCGCGGGGGTCGCGACCGAGCACGCCAGGGCGGCGAGGGCGGGGTTCGCGAAGCAGATCGGGAGGCTCACGAGGCTCAACGCGGAGACCAGCATCGCCATCAGCCGTGGCGCCGATCTCGCGCGCACCGCGCTCTGCATCGCGGCCGAGGACGACTCGCTCGTCTCCCACTCCTCCGTGTCACTCCCCGTCGATGCCTTCATCGCGCGCCTTGACGACCTCTCCACCGGCTTCCTCGCCGCGGGGTTCCTCCCGCCCTCCGGCGCGCCTCCCGAGGTCTTCTTCGATCACCTCGACCGCTACCTCTACGGTTACAAGGTAATTTAAGAGTCAGTTGATGTCATCATGTTACATTTTGGTAGTATTGTTTAGCTGATACTCTGAATACTATGTAATTTCAAGTCCTTGATTAAATTATACTGAATTGTGTGCTCTAACTTTCAATTGATGCGCTACTACGTTACAATTTTTCATTCAGGGGTTTCGACGATCAAACGAAATGTCAGATGCGCGGGCTATATATCTCCACTCGGTATGACTGGCCCTACTTTTCCCGCTATGTGTATGCTCATGGGATTGCCATGTGTGTGATCCATCCATCCTAATGCTGTTTTTGTTATCTACAACTGGCAGGCTTTGACATGCCGGTCGGGATCAGCTCTAATGCTTTCGCTGATATATTCAGAGATGCTGAAGACACTACGGCTATATGGCTTACTAGACTTCGATGAAGAGATATCCTTTCCACATGATCTCAATAGCCTCCCTAGGGGCTATGACAAACAAAAAACCAAGTTGTCTGATGAACCAAATATTATGACATCAAAGTCACTTTTGGTTGAGGTGAGATTATTCCGATCTTCATTCCAGATGTTTTATTTTCAAACTTCAATAGTCTGCTAAATAGCTGCGGAAGTCCCGTGCAAGAATAATTTTGAACATTTGCTAATTGTACTGGTTTATGGGCAAATATCCTACATAGAGAAGTCCTAGCTTGCCTTGGTTTTCTGAAGATAAATCTTTTCACCCGGCTTCTTTACTAGGAGCAAAATGGCTACCACATTAGTTTCAGGTTTCATAATGAGACTTGAGCTGAGTTCCTTCTTGGCAGGTTTTGTATCCAACTGCTAGCAATGTTGTTTCATAACTTAAGACCAATCATTCTCACGACATTTCTGGACTAGCCTAAACTTTTGGTTCTGTTACGCATGTCTCTGTAAAAGTCTTTTGTTTAGAAAATAGACAAGGGAGATTGGTAGGCCTATTCGCTGCTTGCTTCGCTCCATACACATTATAAAATACAACTACCACAGTTTATCCTCCTCAGGGTCTTTTGTTCCCCCTTCTCATGAATGATACACAACAGATCAGTTTACATTTGCAGAGTCATTAAGTATTCCCTAAAAGAGGTCAATTAGATGGTTTTCGAATGATGATTCTGGATATTGCACGTGATATATGATACTCAGGACCGGAACTTTTACATGTAAATTATAGATTGCATTTTTTGGAATAACAATCACTTAATGTGAAATTTGATTGGGAAGTGTATCCCAATAGCTTGGTCTGAACTCTCTCGAAATAGTTTGCTCCTTCTGTTAATGTTAGTTATCATGTTTGTTTTTTCTTCTGTTAAGGTGGTATTACAAGGCTCCAACAGTTGACTATTGTGGAACGCAATAACATTTTGGGTCTATTAATCCATTTTGCAGATTTTACAGACCCTAAAGGGTATGTTTTGGCCGTTCCAGTCTAATCAGTCAAGTAGCTTATTTTTGAATGCTGTTGCTGCAAGCCACCATGGCCCTGGTAATGCAGGCGACAGTCAAGCAAGGCCACATGGCAATATAAGGTTTGTTCTATATCTAATCCGGTCAGCCTGAATTTCCATTCTCGTCAATCGCCGTACGTGATTTAAATCACATGACACTGGAGTGATGTGAAATTTGTTTACAGTGCCATAGAGATGGCTGCTGCTAAAGCTGCTCAACATAGGCTGATGCGTGGGGTATGGACAAATGTGCGCTTTGGTGATATGCGGCGTGCTTTAGCAGGTACCACATCATTGTTCCATCTTGATTCTTATCCACTAACTTATTACGCTAAGTCACCTCATCGATAATTCACACCAGTGAAGCACATTTTTCTTTTTCTTATTCACGATGCATCCGTATTGCCAACATTTATATGTTCCTTTTTTCATGTTAAGAATTTAGCTACAGTTGGTCGCTGCCTTTCTTTTTTACTCTATTCCACACCAATAAGGCAATAGCTACTGTATTTCTCCAGTTCTGCATTTGTGGGCAGTCACTGACCAGGTTCATCATATGGTGCATCTTCATGGCAGCTTGCGAGAGACTTGTCCTACTGGATCACGATCCCCGTGAACTTAGAGATTATGCTGCCCTTCTGTACCATTGTGCCCATTACGAAGAATGCCTGCAGTACTTAACATCATTCCAAACTGCCACGGTAATTGATCATAGCATGCAGTGTTCAACCACTAAAAAAGTACAGCCCTAAAATGTGAATCTGTATCGTTTCCTTCCAGGTTTTTCAGTCAAGGAGCACTCCGTTGGAGATTTTGGAGGATGATGCAGTGGCTACTCTGAGGGTACGAGTAAGCCTAATTTTAGCAGAGGATGGTTGGACCCGCCGCAGACATGCCGCGAGCTACTGGACCAAAAACTCAGAGCCGTGGTAGATTTGATATTCTTTCTTAATGGCTGTATATACTGTACCATGGTGAAACATAGCCGCACAACATGTATATAGAAATTTTCCCTTGCCATTTCCCAATCCGTATGAGATGGAGCTGATTATCAGGTACCGTCTTCAGATGTTTGAGATGGCAGATTGCAAATTTTCTCTGCAGGGATTTTATTTTATACATCCTATACACGATACAGAACTGTAGACAATACGTGATCGGTTTACTACTATGTTCAATTTCCAAGTCCAAAACTCAAAAAAAAAAAAAGTGTGAATCCTTGCTGTGGAGTATATTCTGTTGGTGTAAAATTCATGATATTTTCTCTCTGCC